>JARACY010001948.1:0-49379 GCA_029255725.1 Scrobipalpa atriplicella
CCCTTTCAACCGATAATATTTCTGCTTTAAATACGATGAGTTTCCCTTCCATACAACGTGTTTTCCCTTTAATCCAAATTGTTTTTTCCCTTCGAGTTTTCTCTTGAATATTCTGAGTTTTTTTTTTCTTTCATTCAGGTGCGTTACTTGAAAGTATTCGAGCCGAAGCTAAACTACTCTGACCACGACGTAATTAAATGGGTGCGCTACATCGGACGCTCTGGTCTGTACGAGACACGATGCTAAGCTGAACAAGGATTATTACGTAAGTTGATTATGATTTTGGGTTTTATTTTTTAAGTCACGAATACCCTTAGCAGAGTCAGCCTTTGCATCAGAATAGGCATGTAGACTGGGTGATAAAAAAAATCAAAACGTTTATACTTAAAACTGATTGCTAAAATATTGTGGATCTCGTTCACTATTTAAAAAAATATGCACATTTAGATTTAATAATCGAGTTAAAAATATAGAATTTATTGATTTGAGTAGTCAATCTCAATATACTACAAGCCAGTGACGTTATAACTCACAATTTTCATACAAAAAAGCGTTTAGACATTTCATAAAAAGTTGCTGATTTAACTAATAGGAAAATAGCCTATTCAGACGTATAGATGATTTAAAAAAAAATTGCGAAAACAAGATGGCCGCCAAACAATATAAAAAGTCTAATATATTATATCTACTAAATTATGATAGATAGTTGGGGAATGTTCCAAGAATAGGTAATAGGGGTCGGTGGGGGGCTCCTGCCATTGGTTGCAAAAATCCAAGATGGTGGATCCGTTGAGTCCAAAATGGCGCCCGAAAAAAATTGCTTCGATCGAGTTAGCATGTGTTTAAATTGTCAGTAGGTAATCCAATGGGAGTATTAAATGACGTTATGATATTGTTTCAGGATTTCGCAGTGCGATTTGGAAACGACACAAGGCGGATGTCCAATGTTTATATCTACTGTACTTGGCGTGTTACATAATACTATATTTGTATATAATTTCCAATGTTCTAACTATCCGAGATAATTTTATTTTTGTTCAAATGATTAATTTTTCTAAGTTTTAAAGATATACGTATGTATATTTGGAATATTAATTGTATAATGATGTGTGCACGTAATATATTTTTTAAATGAATTATTTCTAACGCCATGTGAATCTCAATATATTGAGTTACAATTTTAGTAAATTCTTACCTTTCTTGATATGTACTGCCAGAACAAATATAACTATACATTTAGAAATTAATATAATAAACATTACTATACCTTTTTTTTTAAACTGTTAACATGTATTAGAATCGAGTGGTTAAAGCCCAAGGTTCATAAACTGGGCTCCAATTTCGTTTTTAGTTTGGTAAAATTGAAAAATAATAGAAGAGGGTTTTTGCGCAAGATTCAATTTTATTGAACCGAATGTGGCGGGGCTAAATTTAAATTTAGTTTGAGACAATGAATTACGAACTTGAGCCCACATTATTTTGTCGTATTAGAATAAAGTTAGCATCCTTTCACCATTCCTTTTATATTAGTAAACTACACAAAAAAACGCCTGACATTATATCCTGAATCCAATGAAATCATGTTTCAATATTTCTCTAGACACACTATTGATAGGCAAAATTATTCCGAAACACTGGTTTATACAGGGTGTTAATTTAACTGCGTGCCATAGCTTAAAGGGTGTTTCAGTAACGTAAAAAGAGCCTGTAAAAAATATTTAAAAAAATTCCAACTCAAAAAATTAAAAAACCGAAAGTCGGTAGGTATTTATAATGATTCCCAGAACTGAGTCTAACTCTCGCGCTATAACTAATCCCGCGCGACGCGCGATTCGTATCGACCAGAGATAGCAACATGCGCGGGCTCGGTTATAGTGCGAGAGCCAGACGCAGCTCTTGGAATCATAATAAATAAAGACTTGATTTTTTGTTTTTTTGAGTTGGATTTTTTTAATATTTTTTATGGGCTCCTTTAACGTTACTGAAACACTCTTTAAGCTATGGCACGCAATTAAATTAACACCCTGTATACTACACTGGACCCTTCGTGAAGCGTAATTTTGTATGTGACATGATTAAAATATAATTTTATAGCTATATAAACCATCATGTATCTATCTATTTATATGAAGCTATCATTATATTACGATGTTAAAACTATTGATAATATTATTAGATTTAAATTAGATATTAGTGTTATATTTGTGCGGTATAAAGGGAATGAACTTTTCTGATAAAAGTAGGTAATTAAAAAAAAAACAATGTAACTTTAGTTTTTCTGCCAAAGGGTCTAGATTGTTCTCTTGTTTCATAAAGCACGTTGATACGTTTCCCAAAGTGATCATCATGAAGCCTTGACTTCCCTATTAACAACCATGACATTTGTATACCGACCCGATGAACCCTGTTTCTTAAGGTAACTTCACAAAATGTTCCTTTCTCATAATGTCCCTTTCGCAAAATTTCCCTTTTCGCAAAATGTCCCATTGTTGTTTTTAAGACTTTAGTTGATCCGCGATTTGAACAAAATCTATTAAAAATGGACATTTTGCGAAAAGGGTATTTATTAAGTGAAAGGTACATTATGAACAAGAGACATTATGAATAAGGGCGAACATTTTGCGAAAGGGACATTCTGCGACGTAAGGTTTTTAATTCCCTTTCGACCGCACTATTTTAGATGGTATTATTTAGAACACTTTAATTGGGTGGTTAAATGGCAACAGGCTACATTTAAAACGTTACGTGCATGCTGTTAGTAAATGCTTACGTTCTATGTTACGAACCAATAATGTACAATAAATGGTAAAAAATATCATTTGAGGTTTTTTATTTCTGATTTTTTCCCCGTAATTAACTCTTTGAATTTTATATCTTCGGCACTCAAGCGCACTAATAGATTCAGTTTGAGGGCTCTAAACCCTAACAATTTGTAGCTATAGCAATTTACATACAATCACGCCTTTATACCTAATAGGGTAGGTAAAGAGTCAACGACCTAAATAAAAGATCGTTTCGGCACGTCTGGCAAGTTTTAAGGGTAATTTCAGATAGAATGGATCTGTATATTGCTATAGTGACACTGACAGTGATTTAACTGCCTCCGTGGTCTAGCGGTCTGAGCCATGGGCTCACGACCCGGAGGTCCCGGGTTCGATTCCCGGCGGTCCCGGGTTCGATTCCCGGCGGTCCCGGGTTCGATTCCCGGCGGGGGACAATGACTTTGTGTTGTTGTTTCTAGTTTGGTTAGGGCATTGCAGGCTGATCACCTGATTGTCCGAAAAGAAAGATAATCCATGCTGTCGGATGGGCATATAAATAGTCGGTTCTGCGCCTGATTTCTCTCTGGTCGTGTCAGTCAATCTGTCCCATCAGAATAAGAGTTTGAAGGAATAGAGAGTGCACCTGTGTGAACCGCGAACACTTGGGCAATAAAAACTGGTCCTGCGCAGTTGGCCCATCTCTGGGAGATTGGCCGCCATCACCGAAAATCGGTGGGAGGACTATTATATAGTGACAGACTTATATGATGACTGTTTTTAGTAATGTTTTGTATGTACATGTATTGATTTAAGTAATTAGTAAGTATACATGCCATCTGTTGTTTCTTTCTGTTTTAACGATATCATTTTTGTTTTTATAATCTTTTAAAAACACATTATGCATGTATAAAAAACGAAATGAAATAAATTTCACCGTAAGAAAGTTACTCCATTCCATAAGACACATTAACACGAGTACCTACCAGACGTTACATAACATTGTTTTACTCGCACAAGAATCCGAAAGCATAGCCACAAAGTATGTGGCTACGACCTTCGTAGCAATCTCGTAGTCAATTGCTACGAGAAAAAAAACAAATATACTGGGGCTAAGGAGATGGACAACTGCCAAAAGAATGATATCAAAATATGCAATCTGAACCATCATGTTGCAATCTCCACAAATAATAGGATCCATTTTAATCTTCCGTCTGAAAGCTGACTGGGCGTCTTACCGCCGAGTACTAGAGGTGGGCTATAATCCGGATTCAGATATCAATATACGACATCGATTCTTAACTTGTTCCTATCATTTAAAGTCCGGTTCCTTCATTTTGTTAAATGAGGCACAGAGTCGCGTAGGAGTTTGCTACGGCGTTGCGCGTAGATGAGACGAGAGAGAAATTGACAGATTACTGACCAATCACAGGAAAAATGAACACTCGCTAGTGGCGCCATTTAGTTCCCAGTTTTTAACCCCATTTTGTAATATTTTTGCTAAACAATGTTCCTTTAAAACAATCGTATTCAACAATTGACAATTTATTATTTTATCGTAAATTTTATCGGCACTTTCCACGCTAGCACTCGACAGACCTCCAAAATCGATGAACACCTTATAAGATTCTCAAGTATTTCCGGTGAACCCAGGAAGAAGCAAAGACATATTATTATTATTATTCTATAGACAATTTTATCGACATGGTCCCACCTCTTGCAATCGACAGACCTCCAAAACCGATGATCGCACACCTGTAAAGGGCTCTACGGTTTAAGTATTTGCGGTCTAGAGAGACGCCAATGCCAGGGGTTTAGCGAATGTTTGCGAGGTGATTTCTGATAAGTGCTCTCAAGAGATTTGGTTATTGAGTTATTGGACTCTATGCATTTCTTGCAGATTGAGATTGTGTAAGTATTCTTAGACTCATCTACGGGCCGCATCGCCTAGAGTCTAGCGCCAAGTAGCTTGCTGTGTTTCGTCGGTGTGCGTGGCATATCAGTGAGTTTGGGTTTTTTGAATTTTCGAATGTCTTGGCAAAATGTGACCTAGGCCCGTATTTATAATCAGCTCTCAAGAGTGACAGCGAGTTTGAGTTCGTATCAGAAATGTCATTCCAGTACAAAATTACCTGTCAAATCCGCACTCAATATTGCTCTCAATCTTGAGATCGCTTTATAAATACGAGCCCTAGACACCAAGACTATAGTTTATAGAAAACAGGTTCTATTTTAGTGGAAGACGAGGGATCTCAGCTTAGAGATTTTGATTCAGTACATGACATACATAACATACATACATAAAATCACGCCTTTATCAATTGGACTTAATTTCTCCTAAATTCAAAAACAATTTTAAGGACGTTGGCTGATGTAATAAATCAAAGTTGATTTCCGACAGGAACCAAACCTTTAATCCTCCTATACCTACTAACCCTCTACCCGAAGCAACCACCCATGCCAAATAGCCGGTAGACGTCAAGTATTGTCCAGCGAAGAGGCAAGTAGTTAGGTAAGGCCAATTGCACGCCACCCACTCGTGCGGCCCACCGCTGCGCCGTTGCATAACCGGCTTTAGGTATAATACTGGATCATTGGCTTTAGGTATTTATATGACTGTAAGGCCCGTATTTATAAAGCGATCTAAAGAGTGAGAGCAATATTAAGTATGGATTTGACAGACCTTTTTGTACTGAAATGACATTTCTGATACGAACTCAAACTTGCTGTCACTCTTGAGAGCTGATTGTAAATACGGGCGTAACTGTATTATATGGACCGTGCTTATATAAACGGAAATAAAGTAAGTACCTATTTTAATGTTGGAGTTTCAGGGTAAATAATTTATTTGCAATTTGCAAAAGAAGTCCTTGTGAAAGTAGTTCAGTTTCGTTGACTGAACAACTCCTATGAGTTTCTAGTACGTTCTTTACACACCGTATGTTAGTAAAAAAAAAAAAGTTTTTATTTTGTTTAATAAATACATACATACATAAATCACGCCTTTATCCCTAAAGGGGTAGGCAGAGCGTTAACGACCCAAACAATGGTCATTACGCCACGTCTGACAAGTTTTGAGGGTTGTTTAAGATAGATCTGTATATTGCTGTAGTGACAGGTTGTCAGCCCATCGCCTAGATTACAATATACTAAAACCCTCGAAGCCCTTAGCTGGTTTTTACAGCATGCCCGGGAGGAGATGCAGCTGGCACATTCTATGTTTTTCTATCGCTCCCAGTCCAGCATGGAAGAATTTATTGTTGTTTAATTTGTATTTGTAATATTGTTGTAATTTTGAAACCGGATCCGGAAGCATTGCAATATTTTCCCATCCTTCCGGTCTGCCTATGATGTTTCACTATTGATAGCTACTAGGAATTTAAATATTTTTAATCATAGTTTAATTATAAAAATAAAGTAAAACGGGGCGTACAATTGAGCCAGTATTAATAAGTTGCTCATCTGACATGGAGTGCTAGCAACACGAAAGGTGCTTGGCTGATTGCCCAATACGCCCACTTGATACGCCCACGCGTAAGGGGCTGTGCAAACGGACAGCATCCCAACTGCATATTCCAAGTATCTATTTGCAACTGCAGAAGAGTTGTTCATCTGTTATGAAGTGCTAGCAACACTAAAGGTGCTTGCCCACAACGCCCAATTGATACGCCCACGCAGGGTAAGGGGCTTTGCAAACGGACTGCAAATCTATGTATCGACAGCCGTAATAGCTTTATTTGAAGTATTCGGAGCAGTAGGTACTTGCGTTTGTACACGGGGTGTAAGGGACAGCTCCCCGCAAATTGATAGGCGTTGCTCAGTCAACGAAACTGAACAACTTAGGTACGCCAGAATGCTTTATCAGGAAATTAAAAAAAATTACCTTGCAATTGATTTTTTTCATTTCCTGAAAGAATTTCCTGGTGAAAGTTGTTCAGTTTCGTTGACTGAGCAACCCCTATCAGTTTGCGGGGTTAAGTAGCAAGTTTCATTTGCATTGTTTGACTAATTAGGCTGTAGGTATTATTATGGTTTAAATATAAAAAATGTGACATCTGTTCTTGTGACTATGAACTGAATGAACGAAAATATAGGTAATTAACATTTCAAACTTCTGAATACCACTATACAATTGATGCAGTTCGTCTATCCAGGACTGGATTGAACGCTAAAGTCTGTAAAGTAAACTAATCTTTGTTGTGTAATCAAAGTCGTCGTTCTTAAATACTTTATAATAAAAACAGAAAGAAAAGTTAAAAAATAGCAAAGTTTAGTTTTAATGAACGAAGGATTACGGTCGTTAATGATCTTTTAAACACATTTTACTGATGACTATCTTATACTGCACTAGCTTTGTATTTTTAAAAAGATAAGCTACGTAGATCTGGAACGTTTTGGTATTATAATTTAAATTAATGTAGTATTGTGGTGGAATTTAAATTTTTTTTTATGTAGAAGTACTATCCATAAAGATAATTTATAATAAGTAATAGTACCTATAGATAGGTAGAACGACAGTGCTGCAGTATTATAATTAAACGATATATGTAGGCTCGTATTAATAATCAGGTCTTGAGATCACTCTCACCAGCGAGTTTAAGTTCGTATCAGAAATGTCATTTTAGTACAAAACGGCCTGTCAAATCCAGACTTGATATAACTTTCAATCTTGAGATCGCTTTATAAATACGAGCCTTACTCTATTTAAAAAAACGAGGAAAAGTAGTTGTATTTGATCGCCAACTTATGCTTACGAAGACTACGAAGCGCTACGCTTGCTACGGCGTATCAGTAACCTACTATTATTAGGCTGCCTCCATGGTCTAGTGGTCTGAGCCATGGGCTCACGACCCGGAGGTCCCGGGTTCGATTCCCGGCGGGGGACAATGACTTTTTGTTGTTGTTTCTAGTTTGGTTAGCATTGCAGGCTGATCACTTGATTGTCCGAAAAGTATGATGATCCATGCTGTCGGATGGGCATGTGAATCAGTCCTGCGCCTGATTTCTCTCTGGTCGTGTCAGTAAGTCTGTCCCATCAGAATAAGAGATTGAAGGAATAGAGAGTGCACTTGTGTGTTGCGCAAACACCTGGGCACTAAAAACTAGTCCCACGCAGTTGGCTGATCTCTGGGAGATTGGCTGCCGTCACCGAAAATTGGTTGGGAGGACTATTATTAGGCTGCACGTAAAAATGGGCTTCACAAGTTTTATAATAAGTACCTACAATTTAGTTGCACTTTTAGTATTTTTTTTACTGCTTCATCGATTAAAATAAAGGGCTAATGACGTAATAAAATAACACAAATCCCAAAGACAAGATTGTCTCCTAAGCGTCGACCTATTAGTTGCTTACCGTATGTTTACCAGACGCAAAACCCAACAAACCAAATCCCGTCGACTTTAGCTTTTAGGCAGTGTTGCCAGCACTGCAAAACTGAAATACTGAACAATTAAATTGTCACATGACATGATGTTTTTTTTTTATCTTCTTCTTATCGTGTCGATGGAACACGTAACTATTACAAAGTGGCGGCACAGAAAGTTGCCACTTGAATTGCGTTTTTTTTAATACTTGTTCTATACCCGCGATATCCCGTCAGGATTTCGACCTGGGACCTTGAAATACGTAGTCTGAGCTCTGAGCCATGGCATCCCGATCCGGAGGTCCTGGCTTTGATTCCAACGGGAGCAAACTGGATATTGAAAGCTATCAATTTATCACTTTGTCAGATTTTCCTCTGTTATTAGAACCGTAAGTTCCAGCTTGTGTTTTTAGTCAAAAAAAAAATTTCCGTGCTTCGCAGGACACGTAAATCCGTCGGTCCCGGTCGCTGTCTTTGATAGTGGTCGTTAAACAAAAATCATGTGAGCGACCTATTAGCTGTGCTATTAGGCGGTTTAAAAACTCTGACACCCGGGTCAAGTAGGTCGATCGATGGCTCCCAGTCCGGCATGGAAGCCTGTCATTTCTACTATTTTATAAATAATACGATCTGGCAACCCTGGTTTTAATTTACCGTCGCCTGTGACCCGCTTAAACTTTGTTACTTATTAATCGGTTCCTAATTTGAGCTCCAACTCCGTGTGTGCCCCAAATTGAAACTGTTTCCGGTTATTTTCGGTATTGCCGGGACTCTGGAGAGTTTATGGAGCGAATAAATATGGAGAAAAAGTTGGATATAGACGAAATTATGCTAGGAACTGTTTTTTTTTCATAGTTCGAATCCGTTAGCTTGTTTTTACAGCATGCCCGGGAGGAGATGCAGCTAGAACATTCCATGTTTTTCTATCACTCCGAGTCCAGCGTCGTAAGTCCAGGTGCAGTAATAGACTTGCATAACTCGTAGACAAGACAATTCAATTAAGCACACTGAATCTAATAGAGGCGACACGTGTATCACTTGTTAGCAAACAGTTTAGATCGGTCGCAGTTGTTGTTTACGAGTTATGTTGTATACCGGGTGTAAGGGACAGCTTCCCATAAACTGATAGATGTTGCTCAGTCAACGAAACTTAGGCTCGTATTTATAAAGCGATCTCAAGATTGAAAGCAATATTAAGTATGGATTTGACAGGTCGTTTTGTACTGAAATGACATTTCTGATGTCACTCTTAAGAGCTGATTATAAATACGGGCCTTAATTACTTTCACAAGGACATTCTTCCATTATTATTTCTTTAGGAAAAGAAATAACCTTCCATGCTGGACTGAGAATGTTCCAGCTGCCCTTCCTTCCGGGCATGCTGAACTTAGAAGTCAGTAAAAGGATTTGAGGTTTAGTGTATTGTAATTTAGGCGATGGGTTGTCACTAGTAATAACGATACACATTACAATCTAAGGCTCGTATTTAGTATAAAGCGATCTCAAGATTGAGAGCAATATTAAGTATGGATTTGACAGATCATTTTGTACTGTAATGACATTTCTGACGGACTCGAACTCGCTGTAACGGGCCTAAAATTGCCTTTCATATTTTTTATTTGTCAGACGTGGAGAAGGCACCTTTTACTAGGCATTTTCGGCTCTGCCTACCCCATAAGGAATAAAGGTGTGACTTTATGTATGTAGGAAATGAAAAAAGAAACAGGTACTTTAAAGTCATTCTTTCAGTCTTTCATTTAGTCATACAGAAAGTAATTAATTTTTTCATTTTCTGAAACGATTTCTTTGTGAAAGTTTTTCAGTTTTATATAAATCCCTATAATTTTGTGGGAAGCTGCCCCTTACACCCTGTATAGGAGGCATGTTGTTTAGAAGTTGTGTTGTTTATGTTATCGAAGAGTCATGGTTATGTGTTAGTGATATGTACCTATGTAATGGAGGGCTGAGGGCTTTTAGTGAAAGTTAGTAATTGGTTGATAGCCTCATATTTTGTTTCATTTTGACTGCCTCCGTGGTCTCAAGGTCTGAGTCATGCGTTCGATTCCCGGCGGGGGACAAAGAGTGTTGTGGTTTCTAGTTAGGAAATTGCAGGCTGATCACCTGATTGTCCGAAAAGTAACATGATCCATGCTATCGGATGGGCAATACTAAGGCCCGTATTTATAATCAGCTCTCAAGAGTGACAGCGAGTTTGAGTTCGTATCAGAAATGTCATTTCAGTACAAAACGACCTGTCAAATCCATACTTAATATTGCTCTCAATCTTGAGATCGCTTTATAAATACGAGCCTAAAATCCTTGAGACCTTTCCCACAACAAAACACATCCATAAAAGAATTACTTCTTGTAGCAAACCGTAATATATTTTTTTGTATTTGAGATACAATTAGTTTATTTATTACGGATGGTAGCGCCACCTCTGTTCTGTTACCACCTAACTATCTAGGTAGTTGTAATGTCTCACAATAAGCTTTGGATTACGCCAAGGTGAACTGAAGTAATTTTAATGCAATGGCGGAAGGTGTTAACTCATGTCACGTTTCCACGCACTGTAATACAAGCTTACAGAATTTTCAGCTGCTATTTATAAGAAGTGTGACTTCATAATCTTATAAGCATGGTAGGTCACGCATTTTAATAACTTATTTAAGTATAGTTTCTACTTACTTTAAACCTGTCATGCAAAGATACTTGAATTGCAAAGAACACGTTTTCTAAAGAAAAAAATAATTTAAAGAAACTAAAGAAGGTTTATTTTTAAAATTATAAGTAAGAATCTGTAATATTCCAGTAAAAAAAAGTAGGATCCCATTATACACAAATACGTACATAGAAGTACAAAGTTAGACAAAGAAAGTACATAAAAGTGGCTTATTGTTAACCGAACCTTTTCTACAGGCCATATAAATTAAAAAACATAATGGTAACTGCTACGCCGTAGCAAGCGTAGCGTCTCGTAGCAATCACTTTAAAAAACGAAGTGAGGTAGGAGAGGCAGTTAATGCCCAAAGAAAAATGCTGAATCAATTATTATTAAACTGTGTCAGTGGTCTATTAGATTTATAAAAACTCTGACATTTGGGTTCATCGGGTCTTTTGTCGCGTCGATAACCCACTTGAAAGTAGAATATTAACATTTCTTTGTGCTGAATCTTCATTTTAAAATATATTTAGAAGTATTTTAATCATTCTTTCGGGAATGGTAAAGTAATGATAAATAAATGAGGCGGCGAGGCGGAACGCGTTTTAGGGTAAACGTCCTTAAAATTGACTTCCCTTAATTGTTCGTTTGACACTTGCTTTTTAGGTTAATTATTTTCTGTTTCCTGAGCCGTTTAATGGTAACTATAAATATAGTAATAGATATAGAATGGTATGATACTCTTCCAAATATTTGACAGAGTGAGTGAGAATTTTACATGAAATTCTTTGATACTTCGATGTTGAACTGGGAACGATAGAAAATCATAGAATGTTTCAGTTGCATCTCTTCGCGGGCATAATGTAAAAATCAGTAGAAAGAGACGAAGCACATAGTGTATTCCGATTTGGGCGTTGAGCTGACAACCTGTCACTTTCAATCTGAAATTGCCTCAATATTTTGTCGGATGTGGAGAAATTGCCTTTTACTATGCGTTAAGCTCTGCCTACCCCGTACGGGATAAAGTAAGTATGTATGAAAAAGAAATCTTGTGAAGTTTTTGCTACAAAAGTAATGAGTTTAATAAATCACTTAGTTCTAACGCTGTTACATCTGTAGCATTTGTCATTCCACCGTTCGAGATAAGTATCTAATAAATCGCTTCTTAAAATTACTTTCTAGACACGCTTTACGCTTGAAACATTTCTGGCTTGATAGATAGCTAGAGTTCAAAGCCCTTAACAAATTGTAGCTTTTTAATCTTCTTGCATCTTAAGGGTGCAAGTGCGGCGCCGCACCGTCTCCGGCTAAGACAAAGGTTTGTTTTCAACAGTCGAAACTCAGACAATAGTCCGGCCCAGTGACCGAGTGTGCGATCGACCGGCTCGGCGCATGCGCGAGCGGCAGCCGCTCAGTCGCCCGCCGGATCGCGTACCCACCGCACGCGCCACCACCCCCTTGACCACAATTGTGCGATTCACCCTACTAAACTTGTCGCTTGTCACGTGGTCAACATGGTGATTATATTGACAACAAAACCTTACTGAATACCAGCATCGTTGGAAAAGCAGAAGGCGACCCGCCGCCGCTGAAACGTGAGTATTATTGACATTGTGTTTCCGTAGGTTTAGTCTCGCTAAGAAATTGGCTTTTAAGGCTTTAGGATGGTCTCGATTACATTTTACGTTATATTGACCCCGTTTTTCGGGGCTGAAGGCGATACTTTGCGATCTGTCGTCTAGAATACTTCATTTTCTTTTTTCTCCGTTCGCGACACGGAAAAGAGCCCTAATTAGATTTAATTGAAAACCTTTAACAGTTAGCGCGTCCTTTTTGAACGAATTGTAAGTAGAATTGCTTCCAAGTTCTTACCATACTTAATTCAATCCGTTTTGTACGACTTTGTCAAAGCGAAACAGTCTTGATACTTTTTATAATATCTCTACAATACTCTACATTCCTCCATATTTCCATACTATACACTAACCGACTGGTACGATACAAATAAAAAGATAAACTAGGTATCTCTTTCATTATTTATTTAAAGTAGCGAATTTGAGTCACAGTGTGTTATTTTGCATCGACCGTGAATTTCAGTGAAGCGCTTATCAGGAAAAATACTATCTAAGTATACTAATATTACGTAAATTTTTGCGTGTGTGTTTGTTTCTAATTCAAGCTGAAAGAAAAGTTTTTTTATTAATAGATAAGTGGTCTTTGTAGAGCTGAAAAGTGACCAAGGCTACTTTGTCATGGAATAGAGCTATATTTATTTTTTATTATGGAGCGATAACCATACAAATACCTATCTATAATTGTACGTAGTATATTATTCTCTGTAGTAGTATATTTATCTCTTCTTGAACCTTTTTTTGAAGCCAACAATAGTATCAATATAGTCCGTAATGATAAAAATCTCATTTTTTATGTCATTAAACGACGAACATGTGTTATCCATATTTATAAAATACTCAACTACTCGGAAGCATTAGCCTCGACGTTTCGACCATATACGATGGCGATCATCACGAGCTCGGAGACCACACCTGACGTGCGGTGGTGTGTCATCCCCGAGCTCCTGACGATGGCCATCGTATAAAGTCGAAACGTCGAGGCTAATGCCTCAAACCCACAAGTGAGCAGCTGATTAAGAATTTTATAAAAAAAAGTAATTTAAAAAAAAACTCCATACTTCCCAAATTACCGCACGTTGTTATCATGAAAGTTAACTTAGTAGATAATGTGAAACAGTCATATACTTACCTATGGTGTTTTTTTTATCGCGCGCTATCACAGGCCCGTATTTATAATCAGCTCTCAAGAGTGACAGTGACTTTGAGTTCGTATCAGAAATGTCTTCCAGTACAAAATTACCTGTCAAATCCGCACTCAATATTGCTCTCAATCTTGAGATCGCTTTATAAATACGAGCCATATTATCTATCTCCATCTTTATTTGTATACAGATTTGATAAACAACACATCGTGCGGCAATTTGCGATAAGATATTTATTTATTTTCTAAACCTAACTTTAGTTTGAATCAATCATTTTCATGTTCCATGCTGGACTGGGAGTGATAGAAAAACACAGAATGTGCCAGCTGCATCTCCTCCCGGGCATGCTGTAAAAATCAGCTAAGGGATTCGAGCGTTTCAGTGTATTGCATTATAGGCGATGGGCTGACAACCCGTCACTATAGCAATATACATACATAATCGTCTATAATAACCCTCAAAACTTGTCAGACGTGGCGAAACGACCTTTATTTACGTCGTTTTTGCTCTGCCTAATGTCATGCATGGTCATGATCATGAAAAATCATAGCCTGCCTAAAATAAAAGTAAAGTGAACTAAATCATCACACACTAAATTATTACATACATACATATAATCACGCCTTTATCCCTAATGGGGTAGGCAGAGCGTAAACAACCTAAACATAGGTCGTTCCGCCACGTCTGACAAGTTTTGAGGGTTATTCCAGATGGATTTGTATATTGCTATAGTGACAGGTTGTTAGCCCATCGCCTAAATTACAATACTGAAACCCTCCAATCCCTTAGCTGACTTTTACAGCATGCCCGGGAGGATATGCAGCTGGCACATTCTATGTTTTTCTCTCACTCCCAGTCCAGCATGGAAGGACTAAATTATTACAAATTAATATTATATTTAACAACGGAGCCTTTAAAAAAAAAAAAACGTCTTTTCGGCATAATTCTGCGACCTGCGTGCTACACAAAAATACAGTAAATTTGATTTATGCATGCACACGTAAAGCCTATCTACCTTAAATTGGAACAGTCTTATGACCAGAGCAAGTTTGTTTACCATGTTTCGTAGAATAATATAAATAAACATGAATTTAAAGTAAAAAATCATCAACAACAGGCCCGTATTGATAATCAGCACTCAAGAGTGACAGCGAGTTTAAGTTCGTATCAGAAATGTCATTTCAGTACAAAACGACCTGTCAAATCCATACTTAATATTGCTCTCACTGTTGAGATCGCTTTATTAATACGGGCCTTAATCTCCACTGGCCTAGACCAGAGTCAAGAGCTTACCCATGGCAAATAAAAAAAAGTTTTTTCACAAAGTTCAAGACTACCTCGATATATTTTTCTTTGAAGAGATATAACTTGGTCCATGCACCTACTTTAACTTGAGGTGCTTAAGCGTTGTTCTTTTCTGCAGAGAAGTTTACTCAAAAGACAGCTTTCTTTGATACTTGACTCTTGGAAACTCCTTTTACTAGTACATTGTAATTGTAAATAGCCGTACAGTAAAACTAAGGGACAGTAAAACGTTGATGTGATAGATTTAGGCTCGTATTTATAAAACGATCTCAAGATTGAGAGCAATATTAAGTATGGATTTGACAGATCATTTTGTACTGTAATGAAATTTCTGATACGGACTCAAACTCGCTGTCACTCTTGAGAGCTGATTATAAATACGGGCCTTAGATTCATCCTATCAGATTTTGTTTGGATATCTGAAGTATATATTCTGAATTTCCATGCTGGACTGGGAGTAATAGAAAAACATAGAATGTGCCAGCTGCATCTCCTCCCGGGCATGCTGTAAAAACCAGCTAAGGGAATCGAGGGTTTCAGTGTATTGCAATTTAGGCGATGGCAATATTCACAATTATCATCTGTATTAGCCCGCGGAACTTGTCAGACGTGGCGGAACAACCTATATTTAGGTAGTTTTTGCTCTGCCTACCCCATTAGGGATAAAGGTGTGATTTTATGTATGTATGTATGTATGTATATACAGAAAAATTTAGAGATTTTTATGGAAGCCTAAGGTGAAGTGACGACTTAATTCTGGTTATATCTCAAGTAATTCTGCTTGCTTCTTGCATAATTGCCAATATTTAAAAGGCTGTTTACGAAGCCACCCATTTATTTTAACATCTTGCAGCATCGATGAAAAATTAAGAACAAGTAATCTTTAAATCTCGGAGCAAACTACGGATATCAATCGGTAGCAATTGCTACGGTACGTACGAGCGTAGGCAATATTTACTTTTTAAGGAAAATTCCAACACTTTTTACTACTCCTTTCTCTTTACTATGGTAGAGACTAGTTGGCATATCAAGTCACAGAGTAAAGTAATAGTGGAGCACATAATTCTAACAAGCAAAACGGACACTGGGCCAGTGCCAATTTATTCGGATACACTGTCAAGAAAATGGTCGCCGTTCGTCCTTCTGACTTTATTCCTATTTCGTGGTTAGGTGTTCTAATAGGGTATTGGTTGTGTGATATCAAAATGTCAGTAATAAAAAGATAAGGGGCAGGCAGAGCGACAAGGGATCAACAAAATATTTTGCCACATCTTACTTTTAAAGGGTTTTCAGGTATTGCTGTAATGAGACATAGAAACCGTCAGGGGACCCTCTACGGGTTTTTACACTGTGCATGGACGGGAAGCGACGCGATGCAAATGAGCGTGATGTTGCTTGTAGATGCATCTCGTCTTACCACTATGTGACAGGCTGCACTGAGTTAGAGTTTTGCCAGTGAAATGTCTATCGTTGCATACTGTATCACGCTCTTGAAAAGTGCACGCTGCGTTACGTCGCGTCGTCTCCCGGTGTGAACTGATCCTAAGAAATTTTATTTCAGAAATAAGCAGCGTTGTGTCTTTTGTTTCTATTGGTCTTATTTTTATTAATTTGTACAATATAAGGCTTGTTTTCAAAGATTCAACAAATTGACACCTTGCCGATCGGATAAATAAAATGACTGAGTCTTCAAACCTCGCACTAAAGGCTATATTGGCTGCCAAAAACCCCCGACAGGCGATATTTCATACAAGCGCTCTTAAATCTTAATCAAGCCTCGGTGAGCTGGACACTTCGCAGATGTTTTATCAGAATATTAGTTCGACACTTGCCTTTTCATGTGCTATGTGCCAATAAGAATAAAATTGTGAGTTATCTACCTGTGAAATTCAGTAACTTGTTGTCTGTTTTAAGATTAATTAATTTTGAAAATAATATTATTATTATTTTTTTCGAAAGAGTAATAATTTAGTAACTTATGTAAGTACTATAAATATGTAAAAATTGGGTTGTTATCCTGTAATAATAAATAAATTTCCTCCGACCTGACTTTTGACGAAAAGTGAAAAAAAAAAAAAAAACGCATATTTTGTAAAGATATATTTAAAAAAAAACACGACTATTGTAACGAACAGAGCATGAATATTTTCCTTTTTAAATTATTCGTCTCTCATTTCCTACGTTAGCTGAATTTCTTACAAATCCGTTTTTAACTAAATGAATTTTCTTTTGGAACATATATTTTTCGCTCACTATCAGGAAGCTGACACGTCAAGGTTTTCTTTGAACTGGAAAATGGTAACTGTAAAGGCTGGATTTTTAGCACAAAATTTCTAAAAGCTCTACACTACTTATTTGGCATAACTTACCTACTATTTGATGATAAATACGCTAATCAGCCTTTATTTTTTTCAATATTTAATCACTACTGGTCATAATACTCAACTACCCTAATAATCTGAATTTTTAATCAAAACGTTCCCAAACACTTTGACTCTTGTGAAAAGCCGAGAGAAGCCGTCGGCGGCTTTCAACTCGAGATCTGACACGGCGACTTCAAAGCGGCGCGCGACGGGTCGATTTTGACCGGGATATTGTTACGTTTGTCATCACAGACCTAGATTTGACTAGATTCCACGTGTTGACCTATCTTGCGTGTTCAAAAAACTCAGATTAGGTGTCTAAGTTAAGTTAAACCAGACTGCTAGGTTAGTTTTGGTAGTAGATACGAAACAATCATAATATTGTTTGAGAAGGATGCGTCTCCTACAATATGATCTGTGCCCTTTACTTTTTCATGTCAGACATGGAAAATCCACTGCCGAACAGACGAATGGACTCAGTTGGGAAACGGGTTTGTAAAAACACTGAATGTATATTGCAAAAAAACTGATATTTGAAAAAACTATTGCTTTTATTATGAAAAGAATAATTTAAATTGTCATTGTTATTTGATGCCAAAGTTCGGCATCTATAATAATAGTTTGCAGGCAAAATTCCTTACTCCCAACTGTTTACTCCCAATATTCCTGTGAAAAGTGCCGCCTTTGATCTTTCGACATTAAAGCGCCGCCAGGTCGATTGTGACTGGTGTATTGTTACATCGATTAAGCTACTTTTAGGCCTGTTTGTAAACGTTTACATAAACCTACTTGAGTTTTTCAAATATTTACGATTTTGCTACTTAGGAGCACATTTATAACTTTGACGAAATATCTGTACAAGATTTATGCTCTAAATTTGATGTTTCAAAATAATAGAAGGGCTTTTTAAATGAATGTCTGTAATGATAGGTCAATCTTCAACATTATCATATTACGAGATTTTTATCTTGACTGATTAAACACCCGCTCTGCCTACCCCGTAATAAAGGCGTGACACGTATGTATGAATGAACTGTGAGATTTCACGTGCCATCGAACTTTCCAGAAAGTCAAGGAAAGTGAAAGATTACTTTCGTTTTTCAAAGCTCCGAACTCGTTCCTCCAAAGAGGATTCCACCCAGAATCGGACTGTAACAAAGTAGGGAGATATTAAAGCGACAAAGTTCCAACTTTTCCGAGCAGTGCTAAGAACTTGTTCGGCGCGGTCGGCGGTGTTACAACTTTGTCTAACTAATATGACACGGCTTATATTTCTGCTGTGCTGTGACCGTGTGAAGACAATGTTTAAACATGAAAAATTTTCATGTTTAAACATCAAAAATAGGTAGAAGAAAGAATTTTTGTTTGTCTTTAAAAAGTCTATTTAGTATTTTAAGGCCCGTATTGATAAACAGCACTCGAGACTGACAGCAAGTTTGAGTTCGTAATCAGAAATGTCATTCCAGTACAAAATGACCTGTCAAATCCGCATTTAATATTGCTCTCAATCTTGAGATCGCTTTGTAAATACGAGCCTAAGATAAGAAAACACCTACTTAGATTAGACGTTCCGTGTATTTTATTTTGGGAATTTTATACATTGTTCAATAAAGTATCTTTTTGTGAAACGAAAAATAACGAATTTCACTATTGTAGCAAATGTCTACGGCTCGTAGACTTTGCTACAACATTGTAGCAGTTCTCGTAGAGGCGCTACAAATTAAAAACTGTAAAAATGTAATGTATCCTATCAGATTCAAACCTTATCTGATCTTCTGCTATAAAAATAATCCTGCCCGAGGTTCGTGGCCCGAATCGAATTTATTATTTTCTTTCTTTCATATTTATATAAAAAATAATGTTTATTATGGAAAAGAGTTGGTCGAGATTTTTGCGAGATTTTATATACTTCCATGTGAAACGCATGAAAAGTAATTTGACTGACTTAATTTAATTATATCTTCAAGAACTTGATGAATCCCCAGACAAAAATACGCTATGTTATATTTTATATTAATATATTTCACACAGCTTTTGATCTACAACAGATTCATGTTTTTGATATTTCAATTTCTGTTTTCAATAGTCGCGTATTTTTTGTATCATGTAAAGTATTTTTTTCTTTTAAAGTCTAAGGCCCGTATTTATCAGCTCTCAAGAGTGACAGCGAGTTTGAGTTCGTATCGGAAATGTCATTTCAGTACAAAACGGTCTGTCAAATCCATACTTAATATTGCTCTCAATCTTGAGATCGCTTTATAAATACGAGCCAACTCAACTTATATTTTCAAAGCTCTATAAAGACTCAGTAAACACGTCATATAACTCATTTAAAACACCACTACACTTAACAGCTCCTTATTTTTAAAATGCTTTGATAAATTACATTACTAAACAACTTTTAAGTAACACTTAAATCATGCCTTTAGTATAACGGTGTATTTTGTGCAGTTACAATTTATTAAAATACATACATAAATCACGCCTTTATCCCTAATGGGGTAGGCAGAGCGTCAACGACCTAAACAAACGTCGTTACGCCTCGTCTCGACAAGTTTTAAGGTTTTTTTAAGATAGATCTGTATATTGCTGTAGTGCAATGCACCTAAATTACAATATACTGAAACCCTCAAATCCCTTAGCTGGTTTTTACAGCGTGCCCGGGAGGAGATGCAGCTGGCACATTCTATGTTTTTCTATTGCTCCCAGTTCAGCATGGAAGCATTTATATTAGGCCCCTTTTTAGGTACGTAAATTAAACGGAATAATTTGATTTACATAAATAACGCATGTTTCTAACTTAGGTCATTAATCACTTTTTTAGACCCCTGAAGATACGACTGGTGGTATAGAAAAGAATTTATAAATTAAACGACACCACCGTAGACGGATTTATTTGTATCTTTTTTTTTGATCTTCAATCCAAGATAGAGTCGACGATGGAGCGAGTTTACCCTGAAACCTTAAAAGGACTGGCATACAATGAGACAAAGTAAAAATAAATTTAGTTTTTGAGTATAGAAGTTATAGAAAATAAAAAATAATAGTAAACAATTGCAAAACATTTTTAATTTACGTCCCAAGAATGCTTAAAATACACTAATTTTAAGACTTCATAAATGTGTAAACCTCCTAAAGGCAGGTTTAGTACAAAAACTATTAATTTCGACACGCAAAATACCTATTTTGGGGGTCATGGCTGGGTCACATGTGACCAACACATCTTGGCACCTCAATCACTTTATTTTATGTGAAACCGGGTGTCAAAACATACTGGCCTGTTTATCGTCCTAGCAACTAAAGTTCTGAATGGGAGTAAAGAAAATTAGACCTTATCGAACGGTGTTAAGGTCGTTATTGTGATTTAAGGAAAATGTAGTGTTGTTATTGTTTTAATTAATTTATGTATGCGATTACTGATTGCAATAAATGCAAGCAATTTCGGGTTCGTATTAGGTTTTAAATTGAGGTGATATTTTGAGCTAATTTTATGCGGGCCCGTTTTGGTATATTGTGAAAAAAAAAAACTTTATGGACTGTGTAAAGCTAACATATGAAAACATATAACACGCCAACTTACATCCTTACGGGGTAAGCAAGGCCTCAACATCCTAGTAGAACGTAGAAAAGCAGTTGGTAGTAGGGGGTAGGCAGTACGTAAAACGTCCAGTAAAAGGCGCTTCCGCCGCGTCTGACAAATATTGAGGGCAATTCTAGATTGACCGGTTGTTACAATAGTTTAACCCTCGAATCCCTTAGCTGATTTTTACAGCATGCCCGGGAGGAGATGCAGCTGGCACATTTTTTGTTTTTCTTTCGCTCTCAGTCATGAAAACGTTTATTAAATCGTAATATTAAATTTGAATTTAGAACAGTTTAGGAGCTGTCAGTGGGTTTCAAGTCAAATATATTGCAAAATGCAAAAAAGTGGACTCAGTGTTTTTGTGTTTATCAACTGTCAACCAACTTGAAACATGAAAAACTCACTGTAAAGTGATTTCGGCTGAAGGACTTGTTTCCACGCCAAGACTCTTTAAAAAAAAAAAAAAGTAAACGCAAAACAATTTCTCAACTCATCGTCTTTCCCCGTTTTCCAACCTGTGCCGAGTTACGTGAATTTTGCGAAGTGTATTTTATAGTAACGTGCATTTCAAGTGGATTTTTTGCGAAGACGTAAATGGCGATGCAAATATATTATTCCATTCATCCACCATAGTCACCGACGTCTGTCCAATTAAAAAAAATTTTTTTTTGCATCATCGTAATTCACTAAATATAACCTATAATGGCCTCAATTCACGCCGTCCAGTTACTAATTCTAATTCTTAGTAGCGCTGTCACTTTCTTAACTTTGACATAAGAACAGGATAGCAAACAAATACGTGAGTTTGACATTTAAGAACGTCAAAGTCACGTGTTTGTTTGCTATCCTGTTCTTATGTCAAATTTAAGAAAGTGACAGCGCTACTAAGAATTAGAATTAGTAATATTGCGTCCTGAATTAGCACCAATCAAGGTTTTCATAAGAAAATCTTTGTAAGTATTATCTCAAATAAATATTAAACAGAAAATATAGGATAAAAGTAGGCCATCCAAATGTCACTATTAAGTCCTACTAATAAAAATAAATAATAACAAAACCTATTTTTTATCCTTCTTGCGGGACTGGGAGCGATAGAAAAACATAGAATGTGCCAGCTGCTTCTCCTCTAGGGTATACAGTAAAAATCAGCTAAGGGATTCGAGACTAACAAGTATTGTAACTGAAGCGCTGGGCCGGCAGCCTGTCATTACAGCAAGATACATATCCATCTGACTGAAACTAACTGCCTCCGTGGTCTGAGCCATGGGCTTACGATCCGGAGGTCCTGGGTTCGATTCCCAGGGGGGGAACACAAAGTTGATATTTGACAATTTATCACTTTGTGAGGTTTTCCCCCAGTTTGGTTAGGACATTGCAGGCTGAATCACCTGATTGTCCGAAAAGTAAAAGGATTCCGTGCTTCGGAGGGCACGTTAAGTCGTCGATCCCGGTCGCTGTCTTTGATAGTGGTCGTGACTGAAACCTATGTCAGAGGCCTATAGCTGTGCTACTGGGCGGTTTGAAAACTCTGACACCAGGGTTTATCGGGTCGTTGTTCGACTCGAAAATCCACTCGCTAAGAAGAAGATGAAGACTGAAAAAAAAGAACCTCACTCTGAAAAACTGTCAGACGTGTCGGATAAAGTTGTGATTGTATGTACGTATACGGCACAAATTCAGGCACACTAAGGCTCGTATTTATAAAGCGATCTCAAGATTGAGAGCAATATTAGGTATGGATTTGACAGCTCGTTTTGTACTGAACTGACATTTCTAATTCGAACTCAAACTAGCTGTCACTCTTGAGAGCTGATTATAAATACGGGCCTAAGGCTCGTATTTATAAAGCGATCTCAAGATTGAGAGCAATATTAAGTATGGATTTGACAGGCCGTTTTGTACTGAAATGACATTTTTGATACACAAACAACAAAAAAACTCAAACTCGCTGTCACTCTTGAGAGCTGACTATAAATACGGGTGTTCCTAGAAACGGTCACCGCCACCTGCGGCTATCACGCGAATGTAGCATCATTATCTACCGGTCGATTGATTTCTCACTACTTATTTAAAAGTTCGCCATTCTTATGTGTGTGTGAGCCCTTGCAATCTGTTGTGACAAACTTTAAACTACGAACGAAGATAGGTATTTTACCTATATATTTTTAGGGTTCCGTACCCAAAGGGTAAAAAACGGGACCCTATTACTGAGACTTCACTGTCTGTCTGTCCGTCCGTCTGTCACCAGGCTGTATCTCATGAACCGTGACAGCTAGAGAGTTGAAATTGTGGCAGATAATGTATTTCTATTGCCGCTATAACAACAAATACTAAAAACCAGAATACAATAAATATAAAGGGGGGCTTCCATACAAAAAACGAGATTTTTTTGCTCGTTTTTGTAGATAATGTATCGGAGGCTGAACGTGATATGAATTAGATAGTTGAAATTTTCACAGATGATGAATTTCTATTGCCGCTATAACAACAAATACTAAAGACTGGCCAAGTCGGGCAACAGATTATGATTTTGTTGCCATTTTTATAAATAATGGTACGGAACCCTTCGTGTGCGAGTCCGTCTCGCACTTCGCCGTTTTTTTTTTAGTTTCTTGAATCTGATGATTAGAACTGGCTGAGCTCGCTCTATCAACTCTGTCAGAGCGCCACTGGTCTAAACTAGAATCCAAAGCAAACCCATCACAAATGATATTTTAAAAACCAAGCGAAGGCTTAGCCAATTAGCATAATCCTATTATTTGAACTCCCAGCCTACCCCACCTAACAAAACCTTCCTCATGTCTAAAAATAACATTTCATGTCGGTACAATACTTTCTACTTCCGCTACTGTATTTGAAATCATGTATCGCCTAACTATAATTTTATTAGCTTTACACATTTTAATACATACATATAATAATCACGCCTTTATCCCTAATGAGGTAGGCAGAGCAAAACGACCTAAACAAAGGCTACATATCTGAAAAATTATTTATTGGCAAGTGGAACCACAGGACGAAACCCTAGTTATTTCGTGGAAATGCCACCACCAACCCACACACGAAATTTCCATAGAAAATTATTTTTCTGTAAAAGCTTATGCGTGCCCTAATAAAGCATATTGATTCGATTTTCCCCTCATGTCACCAAATACCTTATTCTAAGGCCCGTATTTATAATCAGCTCTCAAGAGTGACAGCGACTTTGAGTTCGTATCAGAAATGTCATTTCAGTACAAAACGACCTGTCAAATCCATACTTAATATCGCTCTCAATCTTGAGATCTCTTTATAAATACGAGCCTAACTAATTTACGTTCATACAGGGTATTAAATGAACACGCAATTCGAAGAGATTTCTGTTCGGTTATTGCCCTTAATGCCTGTAATTTTGATGATATCGCCTTAAATAAGTATAGCCGATGTAGCATTTTAATAAAATTATACTTATTATCTTTAATTTTACACTAATCTATTAGCAATTTGGAGGTTTAGAATTACCAATTAATTTAGCTATAATTAATTACAGTAGCGAATTACATTTTAATTTAATATAATTTTTGCACACGCCGCGCGACAAACTTTGAGGAGCATTTCAGATAGAATGCCGAATTCTCGGTCTCGGTTGCTGTCTTTGATAGTGGTCGTTACACAAACCATGTCACAGACCTATTAGATGTGCTGTTAGTATTAGGCGGCTTAAAAACTCTGACACCAGGGTTAAT
Source organism: Scrobipalpa atriplicella (assembly GCA_029255725.1). Lineage (NCBI taxonomy): Eukaryota > Metazoa > Arthropoda > Insecta > Lepidoptera > Gelechiidae > Scrobipalpa > Scrobipalpa atriplicella. The sequence continues at coordinate 24,537 of JARACY010001948.1, forward strand.
CAGGTCGATCGACTCCTCGAAACCCACACGATATGAAAGAAAGGAAGTATGGCCGGGACGAGAAGCAGCTTTTCATCATTTCCAGTCTAGCATGGAAGTTACGTGCATACCGGGTGTAAGGGACAGCGTACCAGAAAATTATAGGGGTTGCACAGTCAACGAAACTGAACAACTTTCATTAGGAAATTCTTTCAGGAAGTGAAAAAAAATGTCCTTATCATACAAATTGTCTGATCGAGGTGGTCATTTTGTATGGGATGGTAAAGACATTTTTTTAATTCCTGAAAGAATTTCCTGGTGAAACTTGATCAGTTTCGTTGACTGAGGCCCGTATTTATAATCAGCTCTCAAGAGTGACAGCGAGTTTGAGTTTGAATCAGAAATGTCATTTCAGTACAAAACGGCCTGTCAAATCCACACTTAATATCACTCTCAGACTTGAGATCGCTTTATAAATATGAGCCTGAGTAACCCCTGTCAGTTTCTGGTATGCCGTCCCGTCCCTTACACCCCGTATAAAATTTGTTCAGACATTTTTAATTCAAATTGGATAACTACCAAAATAAATGGTTTCACAGAACATCGGGGAGTCTACCGAATAATACGAAGCTGCTTTATAGCTGTTTTAAAGCTCTCCGGAGAGAAATAGTTTTCTGTAGAGTTAGCTATATTTGCTCCTTTCGCGCGGACATTTTTGTAGATCGAAAATATGTTAGAATCACGCCTTTTATCCCTAATGGGGTAGGTAGGGCATAAACGACCTTAACAAAGATCGTTCGGCTACGTCTGACAAGTTTTGAGGGTTATTCCAGATAGATCTGTATATTGCTATAGTGGCAGGTTGCTAGCCTAAATTACAATACTGAAACCCTCGTATCCCATAGCAGATTTTTACAGTAAGAGCCTGGGAGGAGATGCAGCTGGCACATTCTATGTTTTTCTATCGCTCACAGTCCAGCATATAACATAGGAAGTTGTTCATCTCATCATCTTCCATTTGGCCGGAGGACGTCCCACAATACTTAGAGGCCCGTATTTATAATCAGCTCTCAAGAGTGACAGCGAGTTTGAGTTTGTATCAGAAATGTCATTCCAGTACAAAATTACTTGTCAAATCCGCACTCAATATTGCTCTCAATCTTGAGATCGCTTTATAAATACGACCTTTAGCTACTTTGGCTAATCGAGGTCTTCATTTGAAAACACGTCTCGTTACAAAATAATTAACACCAAAATTTAATGATCCCCAAAAGTCCTCAAAGCCCTTTCAAAGAGGCGCCAGAAATACAAACACTTCATACAATTTCTTCAATATCAAAGCACAAAAGGGCACCTGTTTTCTGCGACTAACTTCAAGCCCCTCTGACCCTATCTGAGCGAACATTTGAACTTTCAACTCGGTCCGAACTCGGCACAACTTTGGCACAAGAAAGTTGGAGTTCTTGAGTGCAATCATCGCATAGTTGGGACTTGCACAGAGCCCTTTTCAGATCTAGCAATTCTCAGGTACTGTTATGAAGTGCTTTTGAGTACTAATGCTATACGGGGTCTATGACGGGGTGTAAGGGACAGCGTCCCGCAAACTTATAGGGGTTGCTCAGACAACGAAAGGAATTATTTTCAGGAAATGAAAAAAAAAAATTGCTTTTTCATACAAAACGTCCACATCGATCAGACAATTTTTATGGAAAAGCAAAATTTTTTTTTTTCATTTTCTGAAAAAAAATCCTGGTGATATGTGTTCAGTATCGTTGACTGAGCAACCTCTATCAGTTTGCAGGACGCTGTCCCTTACACCATATCAAGGTGAAATCTTGCCGATATTTCAAAATCAAAATCAAATCAAATCAAAATTACTTTATTTGCTTTAAACAGGGTACAAAAATTTAGCCACTAATATAAATAGCATGCAAATATAAAATGGTACCTATGGCAAAATAAACGAAATAGAACAAAGATAATCAGCACAGTCAGCTACATTATAAATTCATTCATTCATTCATTTCCAAATTAAAACTTGGCTTAAAGGACTTGAATCCAAGCCATAAAATATTCAAAAAAAAAAAAAAACGGTTTCGCAGAGTGACAATTTAACTACGTGGGTACGTAGAACTAATTATAAAGACATAATTGTGTATTGAATAGTTTCAAAAACAAAATGAAAGTATTAAATAAATCCCAAAGATAAATCACGTCAATTTGTGTATGAAAATAAAAAAAATAGGTCAACTAATGTTTTATGAGTGAAGTGGTGTTATAATTTTTTTGGATTTCGTATTTTGTTACTAAAACAGACATAACAATGTCAAATTAGCATGTTTGTACGCCGTACAATTACTATCACTTTACATAAAATTAACAAATTCCCGAAAACATTAACTTGAAACAACCTCTACCTGAAAAAAAAACTATCATGCATTTCAAAGGAAATGAACCTGTTAAACTTAATTTTATACACATTCCAGCGAAAGAAGTAGGAAGAAATCTCGGCCGAAAATATGGCACACGAATTCTAAATAGGGCTATAAAACGCGTTCTTTTCCGCATACATTGAATAATGTTGGCAAAAAACATTCGGGCAACCGAATTTTTACACGGGCGCGCTTTCGGGCGACTGTAATAGCTCGGAAAGCATACCTTTGGGTATTTAGACTGGATTATGTAATGGCTAAGGTATGTAGAGCTGGTTCGTCACTACGTTAAATTACATAACATTTTGAATAATTATATTAATAGTTGTGTTAAGATAAGACTACTTTTTTATTTCTCATAGCACAGTTTTCTAAAACTAAAAATTGCATTTGGGTGGTTTTCGAACCCACGATCTTCTGTGTACCGTGCCGACGCTTAAAACAACTTTGCCACCAAGAGATTAATTTATTTTCGTATTTTAAAAACATACCGGGTGTAAGGGACAGCGTACCGAAAATTGATAGGGGTTGCTCTGTCAACGAAATTAAACAACTTTCACCAGGACTTTTTTCAGGAAATGTTTTTTTTTTCCATACAAATTGTCTAATTGAGGTGATCATATTGTATGGAAAAGTAAAAAAAAAATCATTTCCTAAAAAAAAACCTGGCGTTGACAATCAGTTTTCGGTACGCTGTCCCTTACATTCCGTAAATGTACCCTTTAAACTTTCACCAAAAGGCTCCCAACCACCCCACATACACGCGCACACACTAACCTCAATTCAACGTGTATAAAAAACTAAAAGGAACACTAGCAATTACATTACTGTGCTCTCCACATTACTCGGTGAATGCGCTACAAAAAATTCTAGTTCGGGAGCCGAAGTAAAGAATCCTTTGTGGAGGTACAGTTTATTTTGAAAACATTAGGCGCTCAGGTAATCCTCATAATGATATTCAACAGGATTTCAAAAATAACAATTTTTAGTCATAATAAGACCATGTTTGAGGAAAAATTTCGGCGGGATAACGATAATTTTGACAAAAGACTATAAATAGATCGAATTATAAACTAGTTAATTGTGATTTTCCCATCTTCTTTCGATCTAGTATTGTATTCTTTCGATCTAACCTAACCTAACCTACCAGTATTATATTATTATTGAAATATTTATCAAAGTCATCATATACGAACCTAAGTTGATCTTTATTATTATATACACTTCATTAAAGAAAAGCAACGTTATTACATTTTTTAAAACCACTAGGAAAAATCTGATAAAATCTGACCGACACCGCGAGTGGGTAGTTCAAAAACAAAACAAAATGGACTCGCCCCGAGGCACACTGTAAACAGCTAGTTATTTCCTGGCCTCGGATATTTTGAAATATGAATCTCCGGCTCAACAATACAGGGTGTTACAGGAGGGAAATAGGGACGTACCGGCTCAACAACATAGGATGTAAGGTGATAGAAAAATAAAGATATCCCCATAAGAAATTACCACTGAGAATGATGTAGGTATGGGTAATAAATTCTTATTCTTAAAAAAAAATATGTGTTTGTTCTATTTCGTTTACTTAGCAATGCCAATCAATCAGTCTTTGTTGCTCACTCATTTCTACGTTTAACGGAGGTTTTGATTTGACCTCAACGTTTCGACCCTAAGCGAGGGCCTACCGCCTATCAGTCAGTGGGAAGCTGAAACTTCACACCCTGTATATGGTATTACAGGAGTGAAATAGAGACCTACCACGCTATGATGCCTCCGAATAGAGGCTTAGAGAATGTGCGCCGAGAGTGAAACTTTTATGAAAACACTGGCCTCAGAGGCCCGGATGGTGTAGTGGATAGGGCCGCGGCCTTCTGTGCAGGAGGTCGTGGTTCGAATCCCACCTCGTACCAATGTGTTTTTCGGTTTTCAAATTTCATATGTACGTTTATTCTGCGCTTTTGCGGCGAAGGAAAACATCGTGAGGGAACCTGCACACACCTAAGAAGAAATTTTAAGAGTTTAGTAATTTTTGCAGGAAGACCTCATAACAGCGGTTGATAATGCTGTTCTGGGCTGCAACAGAGTAGTGTCTGCCATCGAGAAGAACAAGTAATTTAGGTACCAAAGTATTTAGCAAATACCCGAAAACAATCTACATATTACAAATAAGAAACCATTTCCTTATCTCGGCGAAAACATTTAAGATTGATAGTTTCCCATAAGATGACCTTGTCTGTCCTAAAATACCATACCGTTTTCCTCCCCCCTTCTTATCTTGACGCATGTCGTGGTTGGTTCTTTCGTCATTTATCAAGCCACTAATGTCCCAGGGTTTTTAGAACGTTGAGCAGTAGAGTGACTGCAAAATGTAGTCTGGTAGAAAAACATAGAATGTGCCAGCTGCATCTCCTCCCGTGCATGCTGTAAAAATCGGCTAAGGGAATCGAGGGTTTCAGTGTATTTCAATTTAGGCGATGGGCTGACAACCTGTCACTATAGCAATATACATAATCACCTGTATAATAACCCTCAAAACTTGTCAGACGTGGCGGAATTACCTTTATTTAGGTCGTTTTTGCTCTTCCTACCCCAATAGGGATAAAGGCGTGATTTTATGTATGTATGTATGTAGTTGCCATACTTACCCCGCTTGGTAGTAGAATTAGCGAGTACTGAGCAAGATGCTACATTCACAAAAAAAATTGGGTCAATTCACACCGGGAAGGGACGCGATCCGACCCGATCCGACGCAGCGCACACATTTCAAGAGCGTGATACAAGAAAATCTAGATAAATAATACGTGATTCGCTAAAAATTTTACTAGACCGAATTAAAACAACTTCACCATCAGAAAGCTACATTTACCCTGAGTAACAGCGTACTTTTTACCGAAAATAGAATATGTGATTCCCACTGGAAAGCTTACTAAGCAAGTCGCGGGTAAATCTGCGAATTGCGGTCAACAAGCTGGTACTTAGGCTCGCATTTATGAAGCGATCTCAAGTTTGAGAGCGATATTAAGTGTGGATTTGACAGGCCGTTTTGTACTGAAATGACATTTCTCTTGAGAGCTGATTATAAATACGGGCCTTAATATAGCAAAAGTCCTCAAAAAACATATTCAATTTTTTGTTTACCCCGTCGAAAGTGAGTGTTGGCAAGAAAATTGTGAGTTGGCAACGTGAAATAACTTACAAGTACAAGTAGATATAACTCGGTAATCCACGTTGAAACTCATCTCGGAGCAAGTTAGATTGCTTGCGAATAACTTAGATAAACTTGCCAATACGAGGCCTCTTTAGGCCGTACTTTGTGTGGTTGTAGGAATGTTATACCACTACTAGACTACTAAACTTCCATGCTGGACTGGGAGCAATAGAAAAACATAGAATGTGCCAGTTGCATGTCCTCCCGGGCATGCTGTAGAAACCAGCTAAGGGATTCGAGGGTTTCAGTGTATTGCAATTTAGGCGATGGGCTGACAACCTGTCACTATAGCGATATACTACCATAAACACCTATAATAACCCTCAAAACTTGTCAGACGTGGCGGAACGACCTATGGGTCGTTTTTCGCTCTGCCTACCCCTTTAGGGATAAAGGCGTGATTTATGTATGTATGTAGACTACTAGTTACTCCCTTCGTGGTCTAATTGGTCTGAGCCATGTCTTTCGATTTAGAGGTCCTGACGGCGCGAACTTTTGAGGAGCATGATACAAAATAGATATTTATTTACTATGCAAAAATATTGACATTTCATTGACGAAACTCCAAAATTCAAGCTCGTCACTTTGTGGTACACCAAGGCTCATCTTCAAGCAGCAATTTGTTTCAAGCAGTATTTACTTCGATAGCCATGTATTTACTATTTGCAAATAAATTGCAACCTGTTAAAAAAGAACACCTTGTGAATACAGAAGAACACTTACGCTTCGTTACTTCCCAATTTAGTAAAGTTACCTTTGTTGTACCGCTGACTTTGGCTCGTATTTATAAATCGATCTCAAGATTGAGAGCAATATTAAGTATGGATTTGACAGGTCTTTTGTACTGTAATGACATTTCTGATACGAACTTAAACTCGCTGTCACTCTTGAGTGCTAAATTATCAATACGGGCCTTTTTGTTTATGCTTCGATCGCACAAAATCCCAAACTCCCTTAGCATAGTATATGTATTGTATATATGTGTCTACGTCTACGGTATATGTAGACATGTTTACATTGAATGTAGGGCAGATTTAGGGTGTTTCTATGTAATGTGCCACCGTAGATGTTTCTTATGGACATTTTACACTGTATATTTGAATCAAATAAGTATTAACAATACATAAAATTTACTGTCAATGATGAATCCTACATTGCAATGGATGTCCTTTAACTAGGATTATTGCTTCAATGTCACCGGGGATCCTAGCCTAACTTAAGGGATAATAGCCTATACTTAAGGGATAATAGCCTATACTTAAGGGATCCTAGCCTATACTTAAGGAATAATAGCCTATACTTAAGGGATAATAGCCTATACTTAAGGGATAATAGCCTATACTTAAGGGATAATAGCCTATACTTAAGGGATAATAGCCTATACTTAAGGGATAATAGCCTATACTTAAGGGATCCTAGCCTATACTTAAGGGATCCTAGCCTATACTTAAGGGATAATAGCCTATACTTAAGGGATAATAGCCTATACTTAAGGGATCCTAGCCTATACTTAAGGGATCCTAGCCTATACTTAAGGGATAATAGCCTATACTTAAGATTCGAAAAAACAATGAATACTTTTTTTTTCCGTGGGACAGCTCTTGCTATTAGTAAAGAACACGCATTCGATCGACGACAATACTTACGTGGTGTAAGGGACAGCAGCGTACCAAAAACTGGTAGGGGTTGCCCAGTCAAGGAAACTGAACAACTATCACCAGGAAATTCTTTCAGGAAATTATTTATTTCCATACAAATTGTCCATGCATTTTGTATGGGAAAGTCAATGCTTTTTTTCATCTCCTGAAAGAATTTCCTGGTGGAAGTTGTTCAGTTTCGTTGACTGAGCAACCCCTATCAGTTTTCGGTACGCTGTCCCTTACACCCGGTATAGCGAGTATATTATTACCTCAGATGATAAGCACCAAGTATAACAATACAATACCACTCTATAAAATGGGTCAAAATTAAACGGATTTTCCATAATATTAACAAACTACCTCAAAACCTTCTCATAATAACAGTAACTACAGAAATATTCAGCAGTTTTCCCTGAAATACGAAACTATTGAATAGTATCAAATAACTACTCCAACTTTGCACCCAGCGGAGAACAATTCAAATAAAATTTCATTTAAAACAAGTGTAAACAGCAAACAGGGAAAAACAAAACACTACTGAATTAACATTCTATTGTAAGTATGACTTAGTATAACTTCCATGCTGGACTGGGAATGATAGAAAAACATAGAATGTGCCAGCTGCACCTCCTCCCGTGCATGCTGTAAAAATTAGATAAGGAAATCGAGGGGTTCAGTGTATTTCAATTTAGGCGATGGGCTGACAACCCGTCACTATAGCAATATACACAACCATCATAACTCCAAAATTGTCGACGTGGCGGAACGACCTTTAGGTCGTGTTCGCTCTGCCTACCCTATTAGGGATAAAGGCGTGATTTTATGTATGTATGTAAGTGTGAGTCGGACTCGTTTGAGCGTATGGTTCTGTAGTCTACAAGGTTTTGATAAAAGTTTTTTTTTTACCGTATAGGGTAATTGGCGTTAAAACGTCTCTCTTAGACGTTCTGAATTAAAGGAACCATTGATTTCGGTAGGTGGGTGGTTCAGTAAGGTTAGAGCAATGGCACGGTTCGCCGTAGGTCGTGAGTTCAAATTGCTGCAGTGAAAAAAATTTGATTTCTATATTTGCATGTTTAAAGGCGACTGTTTTAAAAAATAATAATTTTTATACAAACCTCTAAAACCGTTGAAAACACGAGAGCCCTTGAAACAAAAACCTCTATCAATAAACAAATGAAAATATTCCGTCGTTCCATTTTAAAAATCCTAACCGGGCACAAAGGGGTTATAACAGCACGGGAAAGAACATTTAGTCCGGCCATTTGGAGGATAAAAAGCTCTTTTATATGTCGGAATGCAACGGACGAGGTGGCTACCTCATCTTTTCATTACCCCCTCTAGAGCGGTACTAGGGAAACTCACTTCTGTTTCATTATCACGCCTTTCTCCCTAATGGGGTAAGCAGAGCGTAAACGACCTAAACAAAGGTCGTTCCGCCACGTCTGACAACTTTTGAGGGTTATGCCAGATAGAACTGTATATTGCTAATCGTGACAGATTGTCAGCCCATCGCCTAAATTACAATACCTACTGAAACCCTCTAATCCCTTAGCTGATTTTTACAGCATGCTATGTTTTTCTATTACTCCCAGTCCAGCATGGAAGAAATCTGTTTCACTCTATTTTGAAACTGTTATGCTGATCCCTAAACTGTAAATTGGGAAGGTTGATAGTGAAGCTATGATTTCTTTTTAGATGGTGGCTAACAGGTGGATAAAACTTCTGTACCCTAAGATAGTTTATGGTATTACTAAGTATATTGAACTGTTAACTGACTTCATTTGAAATCCATTTTTGCTAAGCTTTGTTTATTTTATTGTTATATTAAAACAGCAGATTATGAAATAACTAATATAAAAGTCACCCAATTTTTTGTTATTAAAATTTTTCTTGTCCTTAAGTCCGTTTATAAATACAAATTTTGTTAACACAACTATTTTAAATTATAAAGTCAAATACGAGTTTCGAGTGAGAACCATTTGTACCTCTTTAGGAATAGTTTCCGGAGAAATTACAAGTTCTGCGCGTTAGTCGGAGCAAAAATACTCTGTACCCTCTATACAGCTTAGCTTAATAAGACCGGAACAGACTCAAACAGACTAAAGACGGTAACATTGTAGAGCTTTAGCTTTGAAATGAAGCTAGATTTAGCGTGTTTTGGACCTAACGTTTTAGGTCGAGAGCTTTAGGGGGATGATGTAAGAAATGAAATAAATTTGAGAAGATCTTATTATTTTTTGATAAAAATGTGAAACTAGTTTTGTTTACCTGTTGAATAACAACTTCGCTATATCTGATGAATTTAAAGAAATATTTTAGATACGAGTAGCGATGTGAACAATGTGACAAGTAAGGTTTCAGCGTATCGCTGATCAATATTTATTGCGATCAATAAACCGAAACCCAAATGTTGCAGTTTGTTCTTGCTCGTGTCTCAACTGATTAAGAAATCAAGAAACATTGGAAAACTTTTAAAATCAAATGTGGTAAAAATAGTCGCAATTGATGTGGTAGGTAAGTAGTAGGTAATGGGTACTTATCAAAAGTGCCTAATACTACTGAGATAGGAACTTTTATTTGTAACATGTCAAGCCCTTTTGATAAAAAAAAAACATTAAACAATCACGAGCAGAAGTGGGAAGCTAAAGAAAAGCTAAGCTTGTAAAAAATAAGACAGCCTTCGGAGAATCGGAATATGTAGGTAAATCCTCAAATTATAAAAGCGACCAAAACGAGCCTAAATATGAAATAAAATTTCCTGCTCATAAAACTATAACACGCCACGATTTGATCCAATTTAATATTTAACACGCGAATCGATGCCCCAAAAACTAAAAATCGAATAAAATCTGACACGGGTAGTGTTGGGTAAAGTGGAGCACACACTGACAGGGCGAACGGTGAATGTGCATTTTTTATAAACTATATGAACCGCGCGATTTCAAAACCATTTGGAATATTTTGTAGGTTTTATTTACGCGAGTATTTTATAACAGATTGGACTTTATTCGGGATGCCACTTGTAAAAGTTTTTACTTAAGTAGGTACTTAACTTACTGTCTTGTTTGGATTAAAAATAGTATGTACAAAAAAACCGAAAAAGACGTAAGTATGGTAGGTATTTTCTCGGGTGGGTTTTGCACATACGCCTACCTGTAAACTTTCTATTACTTCGAAAATAAACCCAAAACTAGATCATCTGCTACCTGCTGATTGACCCAGTTTTTCTTCGTATTGTAACTTGTAGTAGAACCCCTCTTTGAATGAGAACGCACACGCTTTTCATCATACAAATTCATGTTAACTTAGTGGCATATTTTGAAGCACACTTTTGGTGAACCACAGCTGGATTTTATTTCATTCGGCGTGCCAAACTCGCAATAAATAATGCCTTACCAAGGAAAACCGCGACACGTAAAAGTGTTTTGTTGCGGGCGTGTGAACAAGTGTGCCAGTTGCCAAATTGTCGTGGGCCTAAAACAATACATTTTGACTCAAGAGAGCAAATTTTCTGGCTTGTAGGTTGCCTTGTAGTGAACGTGATAGCGTTAAAATTCGATACAGTTTCATGTGTACAAATTTTTTGCATTGTTCATACATACACAATCGCGCCTTGTAGAATAGTCAGAGCATCAAGCAAGAGCTTAATAAAGGACTATTCGCCGGGTCTAAAATTTGCCACTTCCTGTCGTGCTATTTGATGTTAAAAGCTTGAAACTGTGGCTTGAAATTTTACGAATAGGATTCAAAGGTTTGGGTTCAAATCCTGGTAGTCGTAATAAGCGTAGTTTTATTTTTCAACAACTTTATGAGGGAAATATTTAAATTTAATGTTATCCTGGTAGGATGTTTTTTTATTTATATATTTCCAAATCTTAAAAGTGTGTACTAAAATCGCTGCACGTGATACGAGTGTGTACCCGAGCCGAAATAGTCTGTAATTTCATTTTCCCCCGGCCTCCTCTTCTCGCCCGCTCGTGTCAAACTTTCAGAAGCGGTTAGATTAATTTCATCTACGTTATAATTAGACGGAGGCGGTTTGAATTTCTAACGTTTTGTTTAAAGAACAGATTGGAGTTTGAACTCCAGATAAGCCTACATTCTGTTATCTGCAGCTAGAAAACAGGCAACAGTTTTTTTCTTATCTTATTTTCAGTTAATCTTATTATAGGGATCAATGCTTTAACTCTTATCTAGACATTCGGTGATCGAGAAAGAGTCGACAATGAAAGCTTACCCATAGTAATTTTTTCACTGCCATGCTAGACTTTAAGCGATAGAAAAATATAGAATGTGCCAGCTGCTTCTCCTCCCTAGCATGGTGGATTCGACTATTGTATTATGTCAGTCTGACAACCCGTCACTCTTATCGATACATAATTTAATCAAAATTAATATTCACATTGAAATAAAACAAAACACATATGTGTAATAGCAATCTTAGAAACCTAAAATGAAAGATATTTTTTTTTTTTTTTTTATTAAGGCTTGGTAACAAGACCATCAGCCTAAAAGAAAACTTAAATAACATAAACTTTACTAAAACTAAAAATTAAAATTAAAACTTAAAATTAAATTAGGCAAACAAGAAACAAAAACTACCATGAAGGCGAGGAGGCCCCCAACTACTTATTTACATTTAAAAAATAATAAACTTTGAACCTTAGACACTAAACTATAACTTACAAAATTATAATTTACCAGTAGTATGTACAATAAAATCATGAATAAATGGATACAACTACGAGATCTATTTAAAAACATTAAAAACCGGTGTTTTCCTAACCTATAAAATTATAACCAAAATCGCCAAAATTCTGTCGGGCGTTAGAGAAGTGATTTTAATTAGAATACCGCATATAGCGCGGTGAACAGTTAGTAATTAGTAGTCCGTGGTTTCTAGATGGAGAGAAAATGCATGTGGCTTTCATTACTGGGTTCGTATTAGTTCTAAGTTCATTTATGCAGTTTGTAGGGGTTGGGCACGGCATCAATGGTTTATTAAAATTCTATTATTTCATTATATTGGCTTAGTTGGTTATGTAATATATAATTTTTTTATTTGGAATGAATTTTGTGACATTTTGAGAAAAGTTGTTCAGTGTCATCCTAATATAGTATTACATTTGTTTTTATATCATTGATATTTACGTGTTCTCAAACGTAATACTTAAATAGCACTCTGTATCCATTTTCTCTAAAATTTAATATCGTTGTAAGTCTCTATATTAAGAGGTTGCTGGCGCTCTACCATCCCCGTAAAAGATACAGGCGTGACCATTATGTTTGTATGTATTTTGATGTAAACAACATAATTATCTCAAAAGCTTAGGAAAACATAAACAATAAATAATAAACACGATCACACTCATAGGGCCCACTAGGATTCCCTGTATCAGGGTGCCATGGACATAAACAGAAATTACCTCAAAAACACATAAAAAACATATTAATTTAGAAAGCGGTAAGTAATTAGTAATCTGTGGTTTCTAAATAGTGTGAAAATACTTGTGGTTTACATTACCAAGTTCACGAGTCCCAGTTCTGTCGGGGAACAGCTTTAATGCTATTCCAAATTACTTCAAACGGTCTGCATAATGGTTTGCATATGCTATTGGTTTGTGTATGCATGTCTGATGTTCAAACTGATTTAATATTATGCTTTAAGATACTAAAGTATTCTCCTTTAACAGAAGATATACATCTGTCAAAGCGTCAAAGGCGAATACTTTTTGCTCATTGAAAATGTTATCTCCGCGCAAAAATCTGTTGAGCATTGGAATGTGAATCACCGGCGCATTCTAATGGCTTTTAGGTTAGGTTAGGTTAAGACAACTCAAGAAAAAGAAAACTGAAGACTAGGCTGCATGGGCTCACGCTCTTTGCCTTCCCTTACATGGGACAATGATAAAAAAAATTGATGAAAGAAATAGAAAGAGTTGTCTGTCATGTAATGATTGTCATGCATGAAAGAGAACGACGGGTCCGTGATCTACGCATAGATAGTGTGGTTAAGGGTCTATGTGCTCGCGGCAACTGTCCCTTTCAAACCAATGACAGAATGCGCGCTCTGTCCTTTTCTAGCATGGGGCTGTTTCAAGCCGATTTCATATATTTTTGCATATATCTCAATGTATACAGAAAGTATTGAAAAACAGAGTTGATTATGATGTTCTTCATAATTATACGGTGATTTCGATATAACATTTGCTGTTTCTAAGCTCATAGAAATGTCACAGTTGTTCAAATTCGGCATTGAGACGCCAGTTTTTCATGATATTTCTGATGATTTCCTGGTGTAATCATAGTATTTTTAGATTATATCTATGAATCTAGTTGTTCTCCATATTTTAGAGAAGCTAACCATATATAGATTTATTGAAAATTCAACTATTAACTATACTAACAAAGTCAAATGCCGGACCGTGTTTAGCCCGATTTAGAGTACTTCCCTCCTTAAGGGCAGCAACATACCTAACTGGGTAACCACATGGGTAACGTTCGCCGCCGAAGGTTCCGTTCAACACGCTGCCGAGCAGTCGAGCCGATCCTTCCGCGTTGCCCCTAAACATCCTGTATACGAGTAGTTACCACTAATACCCAGTATTACCATAACACCATTAGTATTTCGTCCTATATTATTTCAGGAACATTGTTTAGCATATTCAAACCACCACCTTTAGATCGTGTACGCATTTTCATTACAACATTTAATATTAATTAATAGCAATCGCTCCCCTTTAAGGTCCTTACATTAATAAATTTAATATCATCAGCTGTATGAACCTCTCTACCAGCGTCAATTTACTCAAAGGCAAATTCCTCTCAAGCGCGTTTAAACGTAATAATCAAGGGTAGGTAATTATAACATAACAGATTGTTAATTTCAGTTTTGGATATTTTGTCTTTGCTTTGTTGGAAGGAATAGTTAGTTACATAAAACCTTCTTTGCGTTGAGCAGTCGGGTAAAAAGAAAGCTACATCTCATTTCAAAACAAAATAAGTATTTCTTTATTGAGACTAGTCAAGCTTTATGCATAACAGGGTCCTAATGGGCACCCGCCGCGCTCATAATTAATCTGTGGTCCTAGTCATTCCGAAGCAGGGTACCAGATACGCCATCGATCAGCACAAAATTTTCTGGTCAATATGTAGCGATTTTTTCATTTTACGCAACTTGAAACACGTTTCGGTCACGTCTAGATAATAATTTCAGAAAAAAATGTTGGTATAACTATCAAGATAGGTTCCTAACTAATTGTCAGCACAGCACATCACTTAAATTGCAATACACTAAGGGTCGTATTTATAAAGCGATCTCAAGATTGAGAGCAATATTAAGTATGGAATTGACAGGTCGTTTTGTACTGCAAAGACATTTCTGATATTAACTCAAACTTGTTGTCTCTCTTTGAGACCTGATTATAAATACGGGCCTAAAACCCTCAGCTTCCTTTACTACAGTTTACCTGGGACGCAAATTTTTGGCGAAAATTATTCAGTTTCTTTTCAGTTGTCGATACACCGTCCCTAACACCCTATATAGATGTTTGCAGCACCCTGCACATTTATCAACTATCAGCTAGTATGGACGGCCACCTATATAATCCTATTTGCGTGTTGATAGAAAAGTTTACTTTGCAAATGTGATAAGGGGCCAAGGGCCGAGGGATAAAAAATATTTTCGCAAGCTGTCTCTTTTTACGCATATTTTTATAGGACCTAGGTAAATTGGGTCGCTCCTGAAAATCCTGAAATAATCCCTTGTAACGTACCAGTATGATAGTGTGGTGAAAATTCTACACCCTAAATTCGTGAACGTTGTTAGTACAAAACGGCCTGTCAATTTTTTTTTTTTAAAGAGTCTTGGCTTGGAAACAAGTCCTTCAGCCGAAATCACTTCACAGTTAGTTTTTCATGCCGTACTTAATATTGCCCTCAACCTTGAGATCGCTTCATAAATACAAGCCCAAAACAGTTTTCTCTTTGAATAATCTGGGGAAATTATTCAAATTGATAGTAGATTATTTCTAAATAATTACCCTGCGTACTTCACGTACCTATAGTATTATACTTAAAAAAAACACATTTGTCTTAAAGAAAAATCTCAGTCCAACAGGAGAAGCAAGAACTTCCTACTTTTTTAAGGATCCCTAATTATTGTTCAAATCAAATCAAAAATCAAAAATATTCATTTTCTTTTACAAAGATTTTTCCTATATCAAACAGATTGTTGAGGTCTCCTTTTAAGCAGAGACTGCCTGTGCCAGGAGACACCGCTCTTCTATATCATAAATTGAATTTGGAATAAGAGACAATTAATAAATTAATTTATAATCTATTTATATCTAAAATTCTAAAATTTAACATTATGCGTTTTATTTTAATGTATTAAATGTTAGTAATGTAAATAATTAAATTAAGTTAGCGTGCATATTAGATTTTATTTTTATATAATGTGCTTGTGCATATCTACCCGTGTAAATAAGTGTATAAGTGATATGAGAAGAAAGATTATCCTCGAGCAGAGAGCAAAATAACAATGGGAGTGCAAGATATTTCGCAATACATAAGTATTATTGTTGAATCTGAAAATGCTAAAATGGGGACTAATTGCCGTCGAGCCGAGACCGGGTACTAAACCCTCATTTGTTTTGGAAGTAACAACAAAAAAGGACTAAACAAACGTTTTTTCAAGATTAGCTGACTGTTTAAACAGCCCCCTTATTTAGGGATTTATTAAGGTTTGCCAACATTATAATTTTAAATTTAATTCTGTCAAGGTGCTTTTTTTTTGCTAGCTTAAAGGCTACTATTCTAAAGAATACTTCTATAGTTTATCTAATATCCCTATAATGTGAGGCTCGTATTTATAAAGCGATCTCAAGTTTGAGAGCTATATTAAGTGTGGATTTGACAGGCCGTTTTGTACTGAAATGACATTTCTGATTCAAACTCAAACTCGCTGTCACACTTGAAAGCTGATTATAAATACGGGCCTGAGAGTATCAAAAATACATTTTCGAAAAAAATGTATTTTTGATACTCTCAGGCCCGTATTTATAATCAGCTTTCAAGTGTGACAGCGAGTTTGAGTTTGAATAGAAATGTCATTTCTCGTACAAAAAGGCCTAGTAAATCCACACTAATATAGCTCTCAAACTTGCGAACGCATTCAATTGAGCATCACTTATAGGATACTTAGATAACTATAGAAGTACTCTAAATTGGGCTAAACACGGTCCGGAATTTCACTTTGTTATGATAGTTAATAGTTGAATTTTCAATAAATCTATATATGGATAGCTTCTCTAAAATATGGAGAACAACTAGATTCATAGATATAATCTAAAAATACTATGACTACACCAGGAAATCATCGGAAATATCATGAAAAACTGGCGTCTCAATGCCGAGTTTCAACAACTGTGACATTTCTATGAGCTTAGAAACAGCAAATGTTATATCAAATTCACCGTATAATTATGAATAACATCATAATCAACTCTGTTTTTCAATAATTTTTGTGTACATTGAGATATATGCAAAAATATATGAAATCGGCTTGAAACAGCCCCATGCTAGAAAAGGACAGAGCGCGCATTCTGTCATTGGTTTGAAAGGGACAGTTGCCGCGAGCACATAGACCCTTAATACGATTTTCAATATCTTGATGGAAACAAAATATTTTGTTCCCAAAGGATTTCCTAAAAGGATATATTTCAAGATAGTTTACCCAAGAAAGGTAAATTATGGCAAGTTTCCATGGGACTATCAATTTACTTCATTAATTTCATACAATGATGAATGATTAAATAAATACTCTTCTAGTTTTTGTTACTACGATAAATTATGTTTCTTATTTAAACAGGATTTTACAGGATGTGAAAAAGATGATACCAAGCAACATTCCGTTTCAAATGAACAAAAATTTTAGCTCGAAAAATATGTTGACGACGTTTTCATACGAGACTATCAGACAATTTGTACAGGCAAGCAAAATTATTTTTCAAAAAAATTATGTGCTATAGGAAAGTTGATTGTTATCATATGGTTTAAAGACTTTAAAGGAACGCAGTACTTTTTACACCCTATATTAGAAATAGTATAGCCAAGCCTTCATTATTCATTACACATTCCATACATCTTCTATGAATAAGTTTTCATATAACGTTTCAGCTTATTCAGCTTTTACGACGCCCGCCCTCAGGCTGAGATCGTGTGACGTTGCCTAGGTTAAGCTATTCTATACAAACAGCCAATATATTTAAAATAAAAATATTAACAGTCACGCTTATATTCTTTACAGGATATTCATATCGCCAAAGGCTTATTAAAAATCGATTTCGTCACTTTCGACTCATTATTTCAGTTTCCGAAATGGAAAATTACAAATACACCAAATCCCTTGAATCTTTCTACATACATACATATAATCACGCCTTTATCCCTTATGGGGTAGGCAGAGCGTAAACGACCTAAACAAAGGTTGTTCCGCCACGTCTGATAAGTATTGAGGGTTATTCCAGATAGATCTGTATATTGCTATGGTTGTCAGCCCATCGCCTAAATTACAATATTGAAACCCTCGAATCCCTTAGCTGATTTTTACAGCATGCCCGGAAGGAGATGCAGCTGCCACATTCTATGTTTTTCTATCACTCCCACTCCAGCATGGAAATAATGTTTGGAAGTAATCTGAATCTTTCTACTGACCATTACAGTATTTATGACCGGGAAACGCAGCAGCCGGTACATTCTATGTCTTTTATCGCTCAGCATAGTAGTATTTAAAATTCAAGTACCGTCATTCAACAAAGCGACTCGGGCTGAAAGGTTTACGACCCCTACCAGACTTTATTATGGCAGGCACTTGGTAATATTTTAATTAAATTATGGGAAAGTAATGTTATTACATCATTATGGGATTCCCAAGATGGTGGCCGTAACAGGCTGCAAATTTTCCATATCGTACAATGAAGAGATAAATTATACACATATTTTTATACAAAAAAATGTAGCCTAGGATAAGATTTTTAATGAATAAATTTATGAATTATAACTTTGGCTAATTATAACAGGCGAGAAGTACAGATAATCAAAATAATTAGGTATATAACTGAAAATCTTGAATGGCAAGGAAAGGGAGCTTGATTATTGTTTTCGTATTTCGATGTTTTTGACTAATAGCTTCTAGGCTTTCAGGCCACTGAAAATTTAGGACAGTTTGCTCTAACGTTGACTCTACCTGACTAAAGTCAAGTCAAGTCAAGAGCAAACGCATATTAAAAAAGGCGTTATAAAAAGAAAACTAAACACAAAACAAACTTAACATTATATTCCGTGTTCGCACATAAAAAAATCGCTTATTCAATGAGCCGGCCGGCCCGCTGTGTTGCCAGCCGCCTTTTTATTGCCAGATATTCAGTTTTTAGGCTATTTTTAGATTTTCTGTCTGTCACATTCGCATAACAACTGCAAAAAAAGAATTAAAAGCGGAATGAATGACATTACATTACATAATACATATAATCACGCCTTTATCCCTAATGGGGTAGGCAGAGCGTAAACGACCTAAACAAAGGTTGTTCCGCCACGTCTGATAAGTTTTGCGGGTTATTTCGGATAGATCTGTATATTGCTTAGTGACACCTAGCTATTAGGCGGTTCAAAAACTCTGACACCAGGGTTCATCGGGTCGATCGACTCGAAACACATACGACAGAAGAAGAAGAAGAAGTGACAGGTTGTCAGCCCATCGCCTAAATTACAATACACTGTAACCCTCAGATCCCTTAGCTGGTTTTATAGCATGCCCGGGAGGATATGCAGCTGGAACATTCTATGTTTCTCTATCACTCCCAGTCCAGCATGGAAGGTTAATGAATGGAATGAATGACAAAGTAACTTAACACGGTTTGGCAAAAAAGGTAGAACTATTGTTCTTCATCTTATCAAGTTTTTAAACCACCTAGCTAGTGGCACAGTCAAAAACAGCTATCAAAAACAGTACCGACCAACGGCTTAACGTGCCCTCCGAATCACAAAATAAGCCCTTGTTTGTGTGTAAAATTGCGGGACAGAAATCTGTTCAACCATAATTTTATACTACTCGTAGGTTTACCATTTTTGCATGATTTCTAATCGTCATTTGCTGAAATTGCAGACTAAGGTCAGTATTCCTTATTTATAACAATAACCGGAAATAAATTCCAATTAATATAATTATAAATAGTAGATACAAAACCAACCATGACCCAATTTATTTAGAAAATTCAAGGTTAGCCTCTATGGTTAGCCAGTTAAGATGACCTAGATTTTAGGAGTTCAGCCTGTATTTTTATTTTTTTCTTACCCCATTCTGCCTACCCCATTAGGGATACAGGCGAGATAGTATGTATGTATGTTTTTGTTAGTATTGGAATATTTTAGCAGTTAAATTAAAATAAATCGTGTTTGTGAGATCTTTGTGTTTCTTCCTTTCGGCATTCTAACTCATCACTGGTACATGTAGAAATATAGGTATATAGGGTGTAGAAATGTCCCAAAATATGAAATAGTTTTTTTTTTTAAACCAGTTTAAAAATAGAAGCTGTCTAGACTGAAATGTCTTTTTTTTTTTAAAGAGTCTTGGCGTGGAAACAAGTCCTTCAGCCGAAATCACTTCACAGTGAGTTTTTCATGTTTCAAGTTGTCATGGAGGTTGCCAGTCGCAATAAATAGTGCTCTGTACGCTATAAAACGGAGTCTGATATCACCAAGGACGCCCCGGGTAGTAAACCCAGTGGCTCATTGAATAACCATGTCTTGTTATTTGAACCATCATTGTGGCCACTTTGTAGACCAAAAGTTACTTCGGACTCCAGATATAATGTTAGTAATTCAGAGCAGGACCAAAATTGAGCATGTTTTTTTTTAATTTGTATACGATAGTATAGTATACATAATATCACGCCTGTATCCCTATTGGGGTAGGCAGAGCAAAAACGACCCTAACAAAGGTCATTCCGCCACGTCTGACAAGTTTTGAGGGTTATTATACAGATTAATTATGTATATTGCTATAGTGACAGGTTGTCAGCCCATCGCCTAAATTGCAATACACTGAAACCCTTGATTCCCTTAGCTGATTTTTACAGAATGCCCGGGAGGAGATGCAGCTGGCACATTCTATGTTTTTCTATCACTCCCAGTCCAGCATGGAAGTCAATAAATGGACGTAAGCATAGAAGTAAATCAACCAACTTATAAATAATATTAGACCTATCCACTTGTTACTAGTTTTCATAGAATTTTTGTCTATTATCGCGCGGTTTTAATGTTATTTTAATCAACCAACACAATAATACCTGTCTACTAGAAAAACTCCGCATTACCGTGATGACAAAATACACTCACCATTTTAAATCTATGTATCTCTCTTTCTCCTACAAAATATGCATTCATGTAACACCTTCAAGGCGACAGCGACGAGACGCAAAATAAATTTGCTTACAATAGTACAGGGTTCAGTGCCCGTCGAGCCAGGGATGATAAATCTAGGGCCGAGTAAAAAGCCTATCGCGACGAGAATCTACGCTCACTGATAATTTGATAAAAGGGTTGCTGAGGTAACGCCGTCAAGGGAAACGCTGTGTAAGACATTCTTTTTGTGGTGAAAAGTTTTTTTTTTTTTTTTACTAAACGATAAACAAGTGTTATTCATAATAAATAATGTTTAAAAGTTAAATCATAATTTAAGACGGTGTACAAACTATTTCTTTTTAGAAATGTTCCAGCCAATTTAAAGTTTTACTTGAAAATCATCTTTATATTTTTAGAGAATTTTCAATTTGGAGAGAATATAAAAATATGAAGCAGCGAATTTATGATAATCATTAGAGATAATCATAATTTGTTTTACAAAAAGTTTAAGGCGTGAACTCTGTGCGTGAACTCAACCCAATTTGTAAAACAATGAGTAAAAATTTGTATAAAACACAAACAAAAGTCGTGAAAAAAATCGCTCAAACCATTAACAAAGACAAATCTTACATCAGAAGTGGGATAAAACAGTGTCAAAGACGCAGCCCTATTCTGGTTTGATCCGGCGATAACCGGAATCCGAGCGATTACGCACAGGTGGCGCTGATTAACGAGCGCGATGCCGCCGGAGTTTCTCCAGAATAAAACAAAGGAAAAATAAAGGTCTGTGTTCACACTAGTAAGCGACGCTATGTGATGCTGCTTAAGGATGCATCTTGTTGTACCAAGAAGTGGCACCGCGCGGCGTAGCACGACGCAGCTAGGATTTTTTGAGTTCTGTCAATGAAAAGTCAATTTTTATGTTAACGCTTTTGAAAAGTGCGCGCCGTGCCGCAACGCGTCGCTTTTCACTGTGAACTGACGCTAAAGAAGCCCGTGGAATTAACAGTTGTAAGAGTGAATGCTGTTTTTTTGGGAAAAGATTTTTTAGGTACTTGTTTATTATAAAGGTCTAAAATTGAATGGAAGTAGAAAAGTGAAGATGCGAGTCAGCAGCGGAATTATGAATATAAAGTAGTGTTTTCAGTCAATATTAGGTAAAATATTAGTAAAAAGATCTTTGAACCAAAGATCTATAATTCATACATGTTTGTTAGTATAATTTTAAAAGTTAATTAATAATCAATTTGACAACTACCTACTTAAACCGAGCTTAGAACTAGAACTTATTAATACATCATCATTCCCTTGCTCTTGTCTCATTCGTTCGCATTGAGTGAAGCCTTCAATGTGTGTTAAATGTACGTCAAAACGCCTCATTGGACCCAACTGCCTCCTTGGTCTAGTGGTCCTCTGGACCTTGCAGCAAATAATGCCATACGATAAAAAAACGTACTTATATGAACCAAATTCTTAACCTAAATTTTGCATAAAAAAACATACCTTAAACATTTGAAACCCTATTTCGCCGCTAGGTCCAAAGTTTTATAATCACCAAATTATAGACAGTCTTTTGTTGAATAGGCTTTATTATCAAACGGCCTATTTTAAGGTTACCTAGCTATAGACTATGAAAGACCAACTTCCGTAGGTAGTAAATATCTACACACGTATTACTCCAGTAAATGAAGATATTTTTGTATGAGACGCAGACAATAGTTTCACCATCGCTGTAAGGCAGTATTATAAAATGAAATACATGCAGATTAACACGTAAAACCTGACATTTCGTATTCTACATTATTTACTTGATCAGATTGCAAAATCTTCTTACGGCACCCGACAAAAGATATATTTGCAAATGCAATGATTGCAAAATGTCAAAACTAGAATTACAATAAAATAAAGTCAGCAATGGAGAAATTATCCTCAGGCCCAACTTCCTCGTCGACTGGATTATACCCAGTTCCCAACCGTTAGACTATTTCTGAAGGTCACTCCAAGGCCGTAGGAATAGTCGATTCCACCGTCTATACGATATATCGTATAACAATACGTCTTTTCACACGCTCCAGCTCTCCGGTAAATTAAATGTTACGCGTTTTGCAATAGTGCCTATACAACATGTAACATACAATACAATACAATACAAATATACTTTATTGCACAAAAAACACAGAAATTACAAATTGATTACACAGAGAAGTAGTACAATTGGCGGCCTTATTGCTAAGGTAGCAATATCTTCCAGGCAACCAGGCAACATAAAGGGTATATGCATCGTGAAATGTGTGAATCTACCCATGAAACTGAACAACTTTCCCTAAGAAACAAAGGTCGAAAAACGAAAAATAAATTTTGACCTTCCATACAAAATGCATCAGCTGATAGCGCATTTAGTATGGGAAGTTTTTTTTTTTCGTATTTCGACCTATGTTCCTTAGGGAAAGTTGTTCAGTTTCATTGGTAGATTCACACATTTCTCGATGCATATACCCTTTATGTTACACATTGTATATCCTAGGGCGTGGCAGAACGTCAACATCTTAGTAAAACGCGTTTTCGCCTAATGTATGTTTGATGCACTCAGGGAAAACGCATTTTAGTAGGATGTTGACACGCACAGTCACGCCTTTATCTGCTACGAGGTAGACGGAGTGTCAAAAGCCTACTAAAATGTGTTTTCGCAAGCTCTTCCGGAATTCTTAAAGGCACTGGTAGTCCCACACACCATGAAACATAGCAAGCTATTTCAAGCTGGATTCTAAGCGAAGCCTACCACAATAAGGCTCGTATTTAAAAAGCGATCTCAAGATTGAGAGCAATATTAAGTATGGATTTGACAGGTCGTTTTGTACTGAAATGACATTTCGGATACGAACTCAAACTTGCTGTCACTCTTGAGAGCTGATTATAGATACGGCCCTTAGATTGTTGTTATGAACGGGATTATTACCAACATAACAACAATCTAATTGCAGTGAACAACCGCGAAAGTCTCAAAACCTTATATAAGCCTATCACAGCTTACTCATATGTGAGATTATAATCTACTATTATCAACAGGAAATCCTGTCATGCTGGCTGCTGTCCGGTTAGGATCGCTAGGAGGGAGATTCCATACCACAAAATATACGAGATAAAAATTATACTTCATGACACTATTGTATCACGTGCAGTACCTTTCAACTCATTACACCTATGAAAACCGTAGATGAAAACATAATTCAAACAATTAATATAACCAAATTATATAATTAATTACCCTTTTAAACCCAATAACGTACACAGACCATCCCTTATCTTAAACCGTATCAAATGGCACATAATTCACGCTATCCACACCGTTGCGGGGTGGACACGTTATTACGGTTTTATTTTTGTTCGTCCATACTAATTTGAGAAAGTAACTCTGTCTGTCTGTCCGTATGTTTGTACCTCCTTCACGCCTAAACGGCTAAACAAATTTTGCTAAAATTTGGCAGGATGATAGATGGTATCTTGAACAACGATATAGGCTACTTTTTACCACGGGAAAATAACTCTTTCCTTCGGAGAAACTTAGTTAGCCACGGGTGAAACTGTGGGACGAAAATTACACATAAAATAAAATTACACAATTAATTACCCTCTTAAACCCTAAACTTACACAACCCCCTTATCTTAAACCGTATCAAATGGCACATTATTCACGCCATCCACACCGTTGCGGGGTGGACACGTTATTACGGTTTTATCTTGTCCATAAACCATAAATTGGTACACCTTTGTTTACATAACTAATTTGCCAGCCCACCCGCCATGTTGCCCCATGGGATGGTAAGGACACGGTCGATATTAGACTAGGGGCCGGAGTTAGGTATGATGAATTATTGATATAGCAGGTAGGATGTAAGTGTAACTAGTGTAGTGGTCTGAGCCATGGGAATTCGATACAGTGGTCGTGAGTTTGATTCTCATAAAAGATTTATAGAGTTGATGAATGATTAAGGTTTTAGTCTCTGTCATAGATAGTAATCTTTATATTAACCATGTCACAGTGAAAACGATGAATTTACCTATTTGTATTTTTTTGTCCCTTTCATCTGACTAAAAAAAAAAGTAAGATTTATCGTTCAAAAAACTATTTACAAGGTATGTCCGTGTGAAAATCATAGCCCATGATCACAGCTTTCTCTCC
>JARACY010001949.1:0-49377 GCA_029255725.1 Scrobipalpa atriplicella
AGGAGAGTGAAATTTCTGTATCGTTAGGTACTACTTACCTATTATTCTGTGGTGCAGCCTAAGGGGCAAATAAATGGTCCGCAGACCCATCCTGAGAGAGCAAATTATAGATATCGCCCTAATATCGGAAGAAGCTGGGCCCCAAATGTGAAAACGAAAATTCCCCGGCTACATTGACTACCGGGCGAACGAGAGGCAAACTAATGCCAGGGCCTATAGAGAGCTAATGATCTTAGTAAGGCGCTCTATAGTCCACCAAGAGTCCCAGCCAGACTTAAGAACTTTTGACAAGTCTGTATTCGCATCGCAATCTACCCCCTGCAGTAGAGCCATAGCATCAGCAAATATAGTCAAACTGCTAGACTCACCACTGCCTGCGATAGCGGCGGGTGACTAGAACGCAAAGCATCCGTCCTGGAACGCATCCACCACGAACACAGCCGGGAGAAACCTGTTTGTAGCTGTAGCTGCGGGGCTACTCCGTGGATGGATCGGAGGACCCTACGTGGACGCCCACCTCCCAGACGTCATCGACCTGGCTGTATACAAGGGACTGGTAGGTAACTTAACACAGGAGGTGGTGGATTATCACACTGGCTCCGACCACCAGCCGGTGCTGGTTACCTTGAACCAAAGACCGACGCGCATCGCCTCTCCACCTCCACGCAAGAAGATTGACAGGAAGGAGTATGCTTGTTACATTAACGGACACATTACGTCCTCCTCAGTCAGCACCACTGCTGACGTCGAAGACCTGGCTCTGGCTCACAAAATCTCGAGTAAGGTAAGCGCCGCCACGCCGCTACCACTCTACCGGCAGGAAACAGGTTACAGCCTTTACCAGCCAATATTGCGCAGATGGTGGAAGAGAAGCACCGCCTCCGCAAACAATGGCAGAGATCCAGGTCTCCCCTGTTGAAGACCAGACTGAACCGCCTAGCGGAAAGAATATGGTTAGAGTTGGAGGCCGACGACCACACAGACGGGTGGGAGAGCCTGCTCCATGAATGCGGCGAGGACTGGGGTGCCACGCACCGTCTTTGCCGGCAGATCACCAGATCCAAAGACCCGATTCAACCTCTAGTGCATCCTGATGGGAACCGGCGCTACCGCGCCGAAGATCGCGCTGAAATCTTCACGAACTGCTGGAGAGGCAGTTCCATTCCAGCCAAACCAGCCAGAAAGTTCAATCCCAGCCACTAACCAGGAGCATGGTCTTACAGTCTCCGCATTCATCGTAGAGTTCCTGGCCCAACCTATAGAAGCTGAGAAGGACCCCATGGTTCTGTCACCATGTAGGGTCGCCCGGTCCCTGCGAAAGACCAAGCCCCGGAAGGCCCTGGCATCGACGGGATTACCAACATGGCCTTTCGACATCTGCCCCAGCGCGCCGTTTAACGGGGTAAGAACTGGTCACTTTCCAAAAGAGTGGAAGATTGGGGTGGTAATCGTTCTGCTCAAGCCAGGCAGAAATCCACAAAAGCCCGAGAGTTACCCGCTCATTATCCTCCTCCCCATGCTCTCCAAGGTCTTTGAGCGCCTACTCCTGGGGTTCCTGACGCCCCATATCTTCCGCGCTGCGAGCAGCTTGGCTTTCGAGCGGAGCACTCAGCCACCCTGCAACACGGTAGTAGTATTTCTGGACATGGAAAAGGCCTTCGACCGGGTGTGGCACACCGGTCTAATCTACAAGCTGGCCACCACCAACGTCCTGCGCCGCCTGGTTCGCATCACTGCATCCTTCCTAGATCACCGCTATTCCAAGATGAGGGTGCAGGGTAAGCATAATACCTCCAAGTAAAATATAGCAAGCAGAGATAATTGATTCTTCCTGCGGGAAATTTGGCTGAACGATTCATAAATGCAGGCATGTGAAATGTAGTAAATCGAGTAACTTTATGTCTTCAGTTCATGAGCAGGATGATAATGCGAAAAATATTGTCTGGCAAAATAAAGTAAATCGACTTTACTTATTTTGTCTGCCGTAGAATCAGTTACTTAGCCAAGTAAGTGTTGCTAAATGTTTTCACCAGACAGCAGGTTAATATTTTTGTACTAAAAACCGACTAAAGAAATGTGCGATATTGTTTTAAAATATTTTTACATACGACATTACAAGAAAATGTAGAATTAAATCCATTTGTTTTATTTATGCTGAAAATTAAATTGGGCACTGTATGATTTACTTGATTTCTCCTCCAGCTATCTCGGTATCTAAGCATCCTACGATTTAATCGGTTTCACCAGTCGATAGATTTTCAAAAGCTGATCAAAAATTCGTATTTAAGTCATTTTTGTAAAATTTCGATTTAATTGGTTTCTCCTGTATAGTGACGATATAGTTTGAAATATGCCAAAGGGCCACCTCGAAATTGTAATTTGATTGATAAACTGATATTAAGTAATTTGATTGCTCCCTTTTGATTTAAGAAATCTCTACATTTCCAGTTATCAAAAGCTTCTCTTCCTAAATATAGACATATTTGATGCTAAAATTCGATTACTTATGCAAAATTAAACTGAAAAAAAGCTAAATCAAAAACAAAATAGATTTTACCTTGTGAAAAAATTGTAGTCGCGAACTGGTTACATTGTTACGTAATTGTGTCTACTTATGTCGACCTGTGTCTACTTGTTATTAAATTTTCAAAATGGTGCCATTGTATTTTTTCTTTTACAGCGAATCTCAAAGTTTGTCCATAACTAAAATCCAGAATTCCAACCATGCCGTTTTCAGTGGTATAAACCACAGTAGGAGGATCGGAATTTGTTTCCATTGCGCCAGATACCTGGATTGACTTCGAAAACAATGTGTTGTATTGGCCACGCACTAGGAAAAAGTGCGAAATAGAAATTTTGCAACGAACGGAAAACAGTCTACCCATGGACAACTGGAAAATAAAACTTAAAGGTGTTATATATATATCAAATTAAAGGCAATTTCTTAAAGTATATAGCAAAAATATTTTTTAACAATAAATACCAATAAATCTTGTATAAAAACAATAATTAAAAAGTTAAAAAAGTGAATTTTTTGCATTTTTTTTTAAATAACTAATTAACGGCTTACTTTTCAGGAACAGTATAAAGACAATATTTAAGGTATATGGTAAGACCTTAAAAATAAAAAAATAAAAACTTTAATCGGATAAACAGTTGATATTATGGAAATCAACATTTTCTGTCTAAGATTGGCCGCCATTTTTATCAGATACTACTTAGAGATCAGAAATAAGGTTTTTTAACATTCTTATAAGCCTGTCTAACTACGGTATTAAGAAAAAAATATGCACTCAAAGTTAACTAAGTTAAATATCCGCCATCTTTAATTGGCCGCCATTTTTGTTAGCTGCCACTCAGAGATGGCAAGCATAGTTTTTTTACATCCCTATAATTATGTCCAACTACTGTATAAAGGAAAATTGGTACCCCCTGGGCGAGCATCCCATGGACTATCAGTACAGTTTGAGAAGCAAGCACTTAAAATGTCAATTGCATTCAAATACACGAGATATTAACAGATGTTTGTTTATAAACAGTTACGGAACGTTACCACACGCTATATTAATTACAATTATGCAGTTACTACACAATTACTACACAATGACCACACAAGAACTGAAAATAAAACTAGTGTATACACTAGTTACAATTTGGTCGCAAAAGTTTATGAAAATAAGTGTACGCAAAAATCTAGTAACGTTGTAGTTATGTGTGTACACAGCAACCATACATTGTTACTGAAACTTATTTCGGTCGCCTTGTGTATACACGATTACCACACTTAGTTACCAAAGCCAACACAGTCGCGACGCGTAGTAACAGTTACGGAACGGCGACGACTTGTAATTTGCTTGTTACTACTTTGGAGATCATGCGACTGAAAGTGGCTGCTTGGGAAAGGCTTAGCAGCTGCGCAAGGTACATCTAAATCTACTTGTAATCTGTAAATTGTAGCTTTAGGATCGAGCTCCAGGAGTGTTATGACTGGTGATTGGCAGTGACTAAACGCTGAATTGTTTTAGGCCGGTATTTATAATCAGCACTTGAGACTGACAGCGAGTTTGAGTTCGTATTAGAAATGTCATTTCAGTACATATTGGCCTGTCAAATCCATACTTAATATTTTTCTCAATCTTGAGATCGCTTTATAAATACGAGCCTTAATGACAGAGAACTTTGTGGATGTCGATTGAACGAGTCATTGGATTGAAAAATTTAACTGTTAAAGAATGGTTAATAGCTAAGTAGGTAGTGTTAGTCATATCAACGAACAGTTCTGAAATTTTAGAAATCCTTTGAGAGGACTTTAGATTTTTAAATCTTTGCATTACCTATTCTTCTTAACTAAACCATCTTACTGTTCTTCATCTTCCATCGCTCAATATCTTTATGATCTTTCGTTGTGTGGAAATACTAGTATCTTCTAGGTTTATAAGTAGGTTTGCTACTTGTCTGGATGATTGGCCTAAAATGAAATAAAATGTCTCTGCATACAAACATTTGATCCGACAGAAGTTTCAATACAAACCAATGTAATGTTTAAAGTTTATAGTTATTGTATCTGCGTGTGTCAGTAACATTTACTGTTCAATAGTAACCTAATTATGACTCTATAACATTACTCTCCTTGTTTCATTACCTAGATTATGTCCCACTCGTCGTGACTTATTTACAAGCTAACAGCGATATTACCCACTAAATCTTGTAATAAATTGACGTAATATCCCAACTTAATGCCGTGTAGAGACAAAAGCCAGATATAGGCGAGCAGCTAAATTATTTTCGACTTATACGGACATAATAGAAATATCTCACAGTAGGTGGCTAGAGTACGCACGTTATTTCACTTAAGTTATGAAATGCGTGAACTAAGTATTTCCTTGGCGGTGGTGGTACAACAAAGCATGAAAACGGTAAATGCTGGGGAGATAATGTTCGCCATAGACGTAAATAATATTAAACGACGTGAATATTTTATACGCAACGACGAGTTGTTGTAAAATAAGATTGGCATTATGCAACAGTGTAATCCTCTTAGCTCACGGATTATTTCTATATTTAGTGTAAAGAGTTCAGTGGAATTGCAGTCTTTTCTATGATGAAACTGTTACTGGAACAAGACGAAATTTGTTTGTTTAAGGTTAGTGCAAAACCGGCTGGATCGATCCTTTCGAAGATAAAACTAAAAAGAAATCATTTTGATCAATTTCGTTTGCTAAATTTTTTAGATCTAAGTAATAAGCACTATGTTTGACATAAACGGAACAAAATCTTAATTTAAAATTTAGGGTTATAATATAATACAATGTGGCAGTATACAAACTAGTTTAAATCATAGAACCGGGGCGGTATGCACCGAGCCGAGATAGTTGTCGACCTTAACTCTAGACGAGGACATGAAGTGGTGTGAGGACGTACTTTTACTTCACACTGAACCATAGCAACCTGTTTAAACAATACCTGAATATCAATGAGAAAAGGATAGCTGAGATCTTCGTATAATTTTCAATACGCTAGAGATAGATAGACAGCTGAGATCTGTATCCTCTTCAAATCCTTTTGCATCGGCGTTTCTTCAGATCGTTCATATTTTATACCCTTCATTATCCATCATTGTGAAGAGGATGTATTTAGTACCAACTTCCTCATAATGATAATCATCATAAAACTTGATTCAAGGTGTCATAACATTTTGAAAAAGCATGTCATGCTTTGAAATTGTTTGAATACGTATGTCATTTTGATCGTTTCAAATAATTATGGCGGGTTTATGTTATAAAGTACCTACAATACCTACGTCAAATTAATAGTCTCTCTCTCTCTCTAGTAAACGTAAAAAATAAAGTTGACATCATCGACATAAATTAAGTAATTTAGAAAGAAATTAGTCGTCTTTGAAAATTAAAAATAACATTGAACTTTTCTGTAGTTGTGCAAATATTTTAGCAGACGATTTACTTACTCGATTTAAAAAATTGCATGACCCGAATTTGGTAAGAAAAAAAAAACAAATTCCATATTTCCCATAATAATTAAGAATGTGGTCCATAAATCTCGAACTGGTTGTTGGGTTGGCTGTTCTCAATTAACGATTAACCATTAAGATTGTTCATATCTCAACTAGTAGCAGTTAATTTAAATGTTTTTAGTATCGTGATTGAGTTGCCCTTGTCCTTATCACGCATTGTCACTGTCAAGTCAAACTATTTATTGATCTTTGACAAATGTATTGTATAAATTTTATATTGACGATATGCTCAGAGAAGGTACGACTAACCTTGTTAAAAATACTTTGAAGTTGACGCAACTTCAAAGGAATACTTGTATAATAACGATATCAGTAATGGCAATAATTACTATTAAATATCAAATGGCAATGAAATCAGAAACATCAACAATGAATACCTTTTTTTGAATCCCATGATTCATGATTCTCTATTCAATGGTAAGTTCTATCGGCGGGGTTTTTGCAACCAAATAATTGCCTGAACCTGTCAATAGCTCGAAGGTTTCCTATTATCCATGGCTTGGCTATCTTTATTATCATTCTTCCAAGAACTATTAAGTAGGGAAAAAATATTATACTTTAATTGGACGTGAGTTAACTCTTATTTATTTACGTCAAGCTGTATTGAAAAAGTCGACTGTCACTAGGAGTCGTGATGAAATGAAATAAATGGCATCATGCCGGCGATTCAATCTATGCTTTTTCTCTTTCCATCTTGAGATCTAATTAAATCTCCTTTCCTTTGCTGAGCCGTCTAACACAGCACCTTGATTAGTACATCAACCTGTTGAAGGCAGTTTTTCAAGTGGCATCTCTGTGGCTCGCAGAAATGGTTATTTAACTTGATTGGTTGAAGTCTCAAGTCTGTAGAGATTGAAACTGTTGCCCAGTTTGCCTTGTGAGAATTTCATGCGACTTTAATGGTGTTTTTGTGGTTTAATTATTGTAATTCTGTCTGTGGCCCTTTGTACCCATTCCCATCTCGAACAGCCTTATTGTTCTGCCCAACCGCAGCGACTCGTTAGTAATTAATTTTTATTGCAACGTTTTTGTTAAGCTTTAGTCTCGTTTCTTTGTCTCAAAATACAAGGGTTTACTTCCCTGAATTATTGTTGCATATAAAAGACATCAACGCGATCCATTGGTTTTTATTAAAATCTTCATTATTTTCGGGTTTCACCCGAGACCCGACAAATCTACACAAAGAAAATCAAATAGGTCTTTCTTTGCAGAAATAAAAACAATTTAGGTAATTTTATCCTTCGCATTCTCCCTAAGCGCATTCACATACGTACGACAACGTACACATTTTATTAACTAAACAGTTACGCAAACATTTGCATCGCCTCTTCGTTGCATGTATTCTTGTTTGAACTTTTGTAAGCCCTTCTTGGTATTCTCATACAACCTGTCTTTTCATTTTACTCAATTTCTACACTTAGATATTCGTTCGCTTCGTCTCATTAACTGTCAGTTTATTCGACAAACATCTTTATTTTGTTCCGTGTTCGAATAAATTAAAACAAGGGAAATCTATTAGAGTGTGGACAAATGACGGTCGCTTCACAGCCCATCGGACAGGAAAGTTTATCAGCCGTCAATCGCCGGCGGCAGGTTCAAAATGTAGAGTTAAGAAAAAAATATATGTATAGCATAAGGAGCGATATACTTATTATTAAATCAGAATCGGTCACTTATCCATGATGTGGCTGTTTTGTTTTTGGGTCGACTTAACACGAACTAAGATATTAATATACATACCTAATATTTGCTTTGGTACGGGCGGCGCGTTTTAAGAAATATTTTATTTATGATTTCTTCTCTTAATGTTGTTGCGAAAAATACATAATAGTTATATTTCCTGTTTTCTTAGAAAAAAATATTTAAATTAATTTAAAATCATAATGTTACTGAATGAATTTATAGTTAGTTCGTTGGTAATGCTAGTAAAGCTATGATAAAAAGTAATCTACTTGAACGACTCTATCCTAGTCAACCATATCGACTGCTAATGCAATCAATTTCCCCTGCAAGTACCAAATTACCTCAAACTTCCTTTGTCTCCTCTCAGACCGCAAGAACTCTATCCTGCGGCTTCTTTGAATGCGCCCGCGCACCGTGTCCCCCCCTTCCCTCTCTCTCTCTCAGCCCTCCACCCCCGGAACCATGCCCGATCGTCTTTTGTTTGTTAAACGCGATATAAAACCAACACGTACACGGAATAAGGCCCGGTCACGTTTTGGTCGCCTTCCTTGTTTTTTTGGTCAATGATTGTAAACCGAAAGTTCCCGCGTATGGGACTTTATTTGACCGAACAAATAGAACATGGTCCACAATGATAATGGTATCGTGAGTGTGTGTCGGTGTGCATGAAAATAGGCCTGATACAGTTGTTTTTATTGATTCTTAGTGTGATCGACATGATAATAGTTAAAAAGTGGCTTAACTAGAATAACCTTCTTCAAATATACTTACTTATACTTAGCGGTGCATGCTTGAGTCATCGTTTTGTGTTTAGCAGCATATCATCTGCATACGAAATAAGTATTGGTTTGTCATAATAACTACTAGTGAAAAATATAATAGCAAGGCTGTAATAGACAGATTTTACACTTCGAAATTGTAAGCAAAAACGCGGCCACTGATCTTTCATTGGTCACAAAAAGAAAGCGCTGGAGCGGTTAATGGTTCTTTAAATTGAACAGCGCTTGCGATTTAATTCCAATAACTGGCCTTTAGCACCGAGGTGCCGTTAGAAAAAGTAGCTTTTGTCTAATACCGGTGTCGATTCAGCTAGCACACGACTTTAATAAAATAAGTTTGCTTTTTCTGCCATGAGAGAACAGAAAGGGACAGCTGCAGTACACTCGACTTATTTTTTTTTACTTCAACCTCCTCAGGAAAAAGGTCCGAGGGAACAATTCTGCTCTAGGCAGATGTCTTCATCTAGGTTAAAATCATTTTTAGGAATCTATGCAAAGTTAGAGTGATTTTAAAGAGTGTCGAATAGAAGATAAATCCTTTGACGTTTCGAAATGAGAATTCATTGAGATTCAAAATGAGAACTGCCAGGATTAAAATAATTCCTGCTATTAATACTGCCATGTTTTTATGTTCGCTTTTATCAGAAAATTACAGTTTCCGACTTAT
Source organism: Scrobipalpa atriplicella (assembly GCA_029255725.1). Taxonomy (NCBI): domain Eukaryota; kingdom Metazoa; phylum Arthropoda; class Insecta; order Lepidoptera; family Gelechiidae; genus Scrobipalpa; species Scrobipalpa atriplicella. Next base: position 9,161 of record JARACY010001949.1, read on the forward strand.
TATCGTTAGGTCGTGTCATTACCGATTCGACCTTTGTCTAATACTGGCTCGAGTGCAACCTCACCCAGTACTAACCGTTTTAGTAATCCGTCTTACTACATCAAGTCATACCGGTACAACCGCTATTTCTTGCACTGATGCAACAGCTTCGTTAGCGTCAGCTATATTAATACTTTAATATCTTAATTACAAATTATGATGTCATTCACTTCTGGTTTTGATTTTATTATTTCTCAAATCAGTTTCCATTTCTTTGGTGTGCTCGAATTGTAAATTTGCTTGAATTGATGGAGTGTGTGTTACACCTGCAAGTTGTAGAGGTGTGTAACCTCGATTCTCTAATGAAATTGAATGACATCACTTCGGAATGCTTTGGATGCTTTCACAACTCACCACGCCCATGAAGCCAGGTATTATTTAATACTAAAGTAATTGCTTAGATCCCTATCATTATTGCGCGGACGCGGTGGGATGACTCCCGGCAACGGACCTCATTTCGGAAGATTTTTTTCTTTAAACAAAAAAAAAAAACTGTTTAAGTAGGCGTGGGAAATTTAAAATTTGTTTCGAGTTCGACCCCTATTATCTGTTGAATATCTCTATCGGATGAGCTTTTTCAATTCAGTTTGTATCAGATTGAATTACCGGTTAGTTCATCTAATCTTGGTTTATCTTCGTCGCTGAACATGATAAGTAACTCTCTCTTACTCGACAATCAATTTTCTGCGTTCATCATTTCATGTATCAGCTTTCTCCTGTTTATCTAGGGCTCATCTAGATACCTGATACAATATTCTAGTAAGCAGAGCACAGCTGTCGCCGTACGCTCAGGTCATTCGACACGCATGCGTCAGTCCGGATGTGGGTTGAATCTTTGTAATGTCATACCCCTGACTCCGAGAACCAGTTCTAAGGTGCTTTTTGTCCCCTTTTTATCTGGTCTCATTTGTTTGCAACCGCTGTTTATGGTTGTTGGCTGCGGGCAAATTGGTCATTCGATGTCTGCTGATATTGCGATCAGGTAAGCCTTTTTGTAGAGCTGCATCGTTGTCCTTGATTTCGGGAATAGCTTCGGGCGATGCGATTAAAGCTAAGTATCTGTTTCTTTTGTTCTCAGCAGCCGAGCGCTTTACTTTGTTATCGAATGTAACATCAGACGTAATATTAGTCCTTATTAAGATACGTATCTATGAGATAATACAAATTATACGCTGAACGCTGTGCATACCACTTGCATGCTCATTAAGCTTAATAATTTAATATATTTTCATTTCGTAAGAAGCAATAGAGTAAGATGTCGTCAATCATGCAATCGCAACGTTTTACAAGGTATCATAAAGGTTGAATGAGAAGTCATAATCGAGTGCCCTCAAGTGTGTTCCTATTCAGTTTATAGTCTTTTACACACGGTTCACATGTTCCATATTCTGTCTTCGCACGCCATCCTCCATCAATCTTCTCCACACAACAATGGGCTCACGTGTTCCGTTTTACGCCTCGCATCGCGAATTTTTCAAACCAAATGGTAGACTCACCAGCCGTTTACAATTGCCGATGGATATGACTTTCGTTTTTTATTGTCCGCTTGTGCTTGTGAGAAAGCTTGTTTTCGATTTGGTTAATGGTACTTTCGCGTTCGTTTATATATGTAACTGAAGCGAGCAAAAGTTTTGTGTTATTTTTTTGGATTGACTGCTTAATTTCAATGAAACGTTTGATGTTCTGCACTAATACGAATCGTTGATTAAGTCTCAAGTAAAATCGTGCTGTTTAATACTTGCGGACACTGTAAAGTTACTCGAACATTTCCTGTAAAGGGCTCTTGAGGCAGTTACGGAATTCACGGCTAAAGTAGCCTATAGAATCATTAGAATAGTTGCTTCGCTAACAGAATGGATTCATACGTCTGAATAGTCCTATTGTTTAGATCTCCCACGCGTTGCGTATAACGGTATGTTACAGCTAAATAGTGGTTAAAATGTGCATATTACGTGCTAAAAGCAACGACACATTTAGATCGTGAGAAAGCAAACATTTTATTTAAAAAAATCTACATGAGTCATGTTAAGGCCAATATTTACTGACAATGGTTTCAATAGAAACAGATGTAGCGAAATATTTGCTGAATAAACTCTTGACCGCATCAAAAGATTCAATAATATTATACAGCATGAAAACAATAATGATAAATCTAAAGAGTTGATAACTAAGACAAAATGTTGTTCAAAGAATTAGCCAACCAAAAGCGGCCACAAGAAATGGCAAAGAATTCAAGTAATTAGTTTATCCATTTGAACGTCAACTAGAAAAGATAAAAGAGTAAAATGAAAGTTAGCACTTTAGTTGAGAAAGTGAGACTGAAGACTGTCAAAGAGGTGAATAAATCAAATTGTTTAAATCAAAGAGATCCGACCTCTTCGGAGTATTCGGCAATTCAGACATAAATCACTTTCAATAAATAAAAGTTTATGTAAGACTGGCTTAAGTTTCGCTGACCTTTCGCTGTTTTTGTCACATTTATCCACTTTCGTTCCTTGAACAATTTGTATTAATGAGTTTACATATTTAGTTTTCTGGAAATTGTTTTCGTCATGTTCTTCACATAAACGTTGAAGAAATTCAACTTTTTATGAAGGTGATTTTTGTTTTCTTGTCCTGTTAGCCTTAATGTGATCAAGCTCCTTATAAGTAAAATGGTGAAAAGGTTGTTTAAGTTATCATTCATAATAAATTGATTTATTTTTGGGCTCTTGTTCACAAATAAAATATTTTATAGCCACACCATCATAAAAACACAAAATAAGACGTTACTTTGTAATTTAACGTTAACTTTAGGGTCATAACTTCATTGACCGATCGTGATCATACAATCATTAAATATCTCACAGGCATTATGCCGACAGGAATGTGAAGCTAATAAATATATTATTAAACAGCATTTACGTACATTGTTGCATAAACGTAATGACACGTTGTTCTCTGAGAATTATCGATTGGATAGACCATTTTGTAATCAAAATTGTATGTCATTCTGTATGCGTGCATTTGTAATTTCCGTATGCATGGTTGTTCGTAAACTATTACACCCAAAACCTATAATTATACATATTTTCATGGTACACTTGTAATTTGAATGCTTCTTAGTAAGCTCATCGCCTCAGGTCCATTATAGAAGTTTTTGTGACTGTGTGACCTATTTGCGGTTTATTTGCTAGTGGGCGGGTATCACGTTTCATTTCTTTCCACTCAATCAATCCGCCACGAACTGTTGACAAGACAGTAAAAACGCAGCAAAAACCCACCGGGAGACTTTGATGAACTTGATTATTCTACTGCTACTTTTGCGCCATTCTCTGCCAATACGTCGGAGTGAGGTTGACGCTGGTAATCTGATTCCCTCACGGCTGGTAAGTTTATCGCTTCCGCCTGTACCAGCTCATTCACACTGATCACGACTGCCCCCACTATCGCTAGCTTTGATGTACATTACAGGTCTGCTACCTTTAACATTACTGGAATTAATATAAACACGCCGCGTTGGTTATCCAGTCCATGATAGATATTGCCAAACGCCGTAGGGTGTCAGCGCAACAAGACTATGGCGCCGCAATGCAGAGAAAATGTAAGTAATAGCTTTCCTTTATCGGAGGCAAAAGCCGCCGAGCAAAGTTGTAGTGTTTCGGTGCCTTTACCTGCTTCATTGGTGTTCACATTTTGAGGGCACTTTCCTTTAGTGGTAACTGCTCTTGTGGTTTACTCGTTACCTTTTCACTTGTCATTTTTACTTTCATGTCAATGATCATATTTTTAATTATCTTGTTTTCTTTTTCAGGTAAGTGAGATCTCACAAATTTAGTGTCTTTCTTAATCTTATGGATATCTAAATCACACGGAAGCTGTAAGTAAGCATGCCCATTAAGCTTATCAAACCAAAGTCGATTGCCAAGTCTTATCTTATTTCCTTTATTCCATCAATTTTGAATTAAAGCAGCCATTTTCAGACATAATGTTTATTACGTACACCGATTCACATACTTCACCTAATAATGTCTGTCCACCATGAAGCGGTCATAAAACATAATCTATTGTGCCTTGTTACGTATTCATGACATGACTACGTCAAATTGATTCAAATTTCTTGAAATTTGCATCTGTGCGTTCTAGCCTAGCATATCCTAGTTTGACAATGAATCTCGCATAATTTTACATCAAGATACCATCTTAGAGATAGTTAAACTAGAAATACATTTTTAGCTACTGACACTGTCTGGTCAGGTATATTAAAGCTAACCCCCCGCCTAGCAAATTTTCCCATAGTGTTAAAATATCTTTCTTCATTAAAAATAAGTCTGTGAAAGATAATGAGATCTCTAATGGTAAAATTATTGTTAAAAAACAAGATTATGTAAATTCGGTGTTTCTCGATAACAAATTAACAAAAATCTTCCCGCTTCATTTGTATACCTAATAATCGACCGACATAGGTAATGTTGTCTATTCAATTCAGCATTTACATATTTATATCGACTTCACACGTATTCTTTGCAAAGGCGTTATCGTTCCTTTGAAGATCAATTGACGCATAAAAGTCACATATCGGACAACAAAATATCGGATTGCAATCGCGTTGCACATTCGTCTATGCAACAATCTTGATCAAGTAGTCTGGGCACGTGCAATCGTTGACATGCATGCCATGCCCCAAGATAACATCGGTGAAACATTAGTTCTTGATGTGTCCATAAGGGCATTTTATCTTAGCCATAACTTATTTTATTACTCTCTTCGTCTATTCATTTCCAATCAGCAAAAACCTTTATCACTTTTGGTTTATTGACTAGCTTCTTTGAAGAGTTTATAAGGGCTTAAAGCGAATCAACTTAACCAGCTTTTTATTACCTGTGTCTTCTTATCCGGTCATAGCTTCCTTTACATCCTATCAAAGATTTTATTTACCATATTTGATGACATTTAGAGACACCTTTTCAAAGTTGGTATCGACAACATCATTGGTAGAGTCTGGTTATGTGGTTAAATTAGCCAATTATTCCGTACGTCTAAGTACGATAAATTCTTCACAGGTTGCAGAGGCCTTTGCGACTTGTCCATAGTCCACACTCTCTGTTTATCTGCTCATGCATCTTCTGCTAATGAACGCCCTTCGCACCGAAGCTTATTCACAATAGCAACGAATAGTGCTGCTTTTACCATCGGATCATTTTCGTTACATACACAGAGTTACGTTACGTTTGTATTCCTGATGGGCTAGGCACGTGTTTGTTGATATATTTAGAGGGTCCGTTCATAAAGAAGTAAATGTGTATTTCTATTAGTCTCTTAAGACGTCGCCCTCTATTAATTTCTACAGTAGGCCTAGGAAGACAAGCATCCGATAGGTACGTTCAAAGTTTTTATTGCTCCCACAATTCAGCACAAAACTCCTATGTTTTCGTTGATTGTTTATTTTCAAACAGTTTTGGTACTATTAGTAGTACAAAGTGTTCTGTTAATATATTGATAAGCGGGCGCGTTACGGTGAGTGAATGTAGTGGGTCACCGCCCGTGAACTCATGTGCATTTCCTTTTACACGATCAAACGTCACTTCGGTACATGTTTTGGACGTTAATTACACAGTTGACGGGATTCATAAAATATAAAATTGTCTTTTCTTATGCGGGAGTAAGTAATTTTAAATGGAGGTAGAGGACATTAGCGTTGTGGACAAAGTTTACATTAGGGTCGTCGTTTTTATTAGAAAATTAATATTTTATGATGACTCTTATGTCCTAATTAATTTTAGAAATACTGACTTCGCTTGCTTTTCTTTGCGTTATTTTAGTTTAAACAATATTTTATTCCAAACAAAATAATAATATACATGGGAATCCTAATGTGAAATTGCTGTTGCACCTTTCCAGTGATCTCGTGCGAAATCAGGCAATCACCCACTCATCTCATCTGCCTATGGTGAAACTAGCGCGCGCGCGACCTCTGACACTAAATCTAAGATGGCCGCCCAGCTGTCAAACTAAATGCTCTTACTTTCCTTATCGGCTAACGAATCTTATTTACTGTTTAGTTACCGCTTCGGATCGTTCATTGTAACGTAGATTCATAGATACAATTGTGAAATCTTTTTAAAATAATTAACGCTATTCTGTTGAGGAGTAAAATGAATGATTGCGAACTACTGACAATTCATCTAATAGCTGAAGCCGAAACGTTTGGTTTTCTCTTTCTGTATTCTTAATATCGAAAGAGACGGAAATATAGAATTAATCATAACCATAAACAAGTATAACTGAATCTATGCAATTTTAACCTTTTCTATTAAAGTGCCTCATAACAGGCATTGCTAATTTGTAAATGATTACAGCTATTGTTCAAAGCTATTCGAATGAATATAAAGCGTGTTATTTGAGATCATAAATGTTAAGTAGCGGAGAAAATTTACTGATCTATTATTCAATCTTAGAGTTTTAACAATAAAATAGTTGTTAAACTCATTTTAACCTCAACTTTCATTGAAATCTTAGCTTTGAAGAGCTACTTTCCGATACGTGACTTCATTAAAATTACAAACATCATCATGAACATCTTTGAACCTCCTTTTAAATCATTTCAACTATGTAGCTGTATGTGTTCACTTGCTCGTGCTTGAGCTTACGTAACGGAATAATTTAAATTGTAATTAATACAAGTGCTTGCTGCTTCTTTTTTGTTGATACATTTTGATTAAACCTTAAATGGTTCTTAACAGTATAATTACTTACTATTTATTTAGTGGTATGATTAATGTTGTACTTTAATGTTACCTTATTCTTTTCTGTTGAAATACCCATATGCTTTAAATTAAAACATTAATTTAATGCCTATTTTAATACGAAGAATCGAATGAGTGTGTGGGACAAGCTGTTGCCTCAAACTGGTTATAATAGCTGTCTGGTCAGCCACTAATTTTAGTTTGGTCAATGTTCTTTTATTTTTGTAATAATGTGTAGGTATTTTGATCATTACAACCGTCCTTATAAACTTATTTGGTGAATTGGATATCAACCCCACAAAACGTAATTGCATACTTATTATAGGTACGTTTCGTTGATCTAATCTAAAAGAAAATATTTCTGTTAGGAAAAGTACAGCTAAGAAAATGGTAATCCTTATAACGGTGTAAGATTGAATATCGTCGATTCCGCTTAAATCTTTACAAGTATTGTACCTAGGCACCTATGTACTTCTAGGTGGTAAGCACTATCCTTACAGACTATCAAACAGACGCCTACCGAGTGGAATAAACACTCCTTTTAAATGTAACACCTAGACACAGATTGATTCGAACTACTATTGGTAGCGAAAAGGACAGCTAAATTGATACCGATTTGTCAGAAAAGGACAGGTGGACTTTCCAGTCGGGTACCGGCAAAAGTGACTCGCCTGTGGCTATTCGAGAGAGTAACAACAATGTTCGATCATAATAGTAGGGTTGTCGAACTGATATTTGTCATTCAAGAACGTAGCATGACGAAATAAACAACGGATCAGATCTGCAAGCACTTGTTGGCGAAATGGCCACCTGTAATTTCTAAGAGATCTTGATTTGTTAGGAACAGGTCGTTGAACTTTCGGATTTCCTTGTCTAGTTTAAAGTAGCTATGTGTTTTCGTGTGGGTGTCGAAGTTTTTTCAAACAAGGCTGGATTTTTGAATTGTAAACGTAAGTAATTCTGACTTTCTTGAACTAACTAGGTACATTATTTTGAGGTAGAAAAAGATGCGCAGTAAATAGCTAATAGTAATGAAACGTTTACTTTTAATAGGTATGTTATAATCATGTTGCCACATGATGAGTGAAGACCAATTAATATTGGTTTAATTAGTAACAGTAACTCTTTAAACAAGCTCGTAACATGTTATTTTAAAAACAAGTTAAACCACAAAATAAAGTTAGTAATGTAACAAATTTATATGCAAGTAGTTTTTCATTTTACATATCTAGTTACTTACAATCTTTACTAATACAGGTTAGAAAAATATAAGCAATAGCAACAAAAAATATATCATAAGCAACTTAAAAATTGTAAAAAAAAACCCCATACGCAAGTTTGGGATATATTCACAGTTACGATAAGTTTTACCAGACTTTGTAATTTTTATAACTGTTAAATAACGGGTTTTTCAGCGCGTATGGGATTGATAGGCATTTATAAAACGATAAATACCTGTGTTTACCCGACGTTTTGGTTAACGTGTTGCAACGGCCATGGTCGCGGGCTGACATTCTTAATTCGCATTGTCTGTAATTTTTGTCATAGACAGTTTATATGGTAAAAAATATTTCTTAAAATCAAATGGATTAAAGGTAGGTACGTGCATATGGCAAATAAAACTCTGATTTGTGTCGCAGTTTTCGTTTCGTCGAGAAACGACCTACCTACGACTCCTACGAGATAGAAAATGTATTATAATTAGATGCACACACAACTTGACCACAGATTACTTATGAGCGCGGCGGGCGCACTTGACCAAAGTATAATTCATTTAATAAAGTGGCCTCATGCAAGAATTTTGGCTTATTATTTCATGGCCCATTATTCCACAGTTTAGTTATTCTTGCACGAACCCTGTTGTGGATAGTAGCGTGTGATTTACGAAAAGACACGCCGCCGCCGTAAGCGACATAGTTTCCATGAAGATCTAAAGATTAGACCCCTTTAATGTAGGGTCCTTATTTAAGCATTTATTCTACTATACGATACATTATCTTCATACAGTTAGATTGTAAATGAACATACGGTGCGCCTGAAAGTAAAATGACACCGTTATAATTATTAAACTTGCTATCTTAGGTACTGCTTGTTGGAATCTAGCGGGGCAGCACAGCACAGTGTTTTGCTCTCATGTGCCAGTTCTTGACCTAACTCAAACTGTAGAGTAAAACGACTACTAAATAACTGATACTCATGTTATTTCTGGCCATTCTCAGATAATGTTAAATTTTTTTCCTTATAAAAGAAATTGGAGTCCAATAAATTGTTGACAGGAAAATTTTATTCAAACTTATTGGACAGTTATAAGATAGGACTACTTTGGAAGGACTTCATATACTCAGTAAGGTAAGTACGTTCCCTTTAAAGTATTTACCTAATACAGCCATGAGAACATTTAGAATAGGTTAATCGAATTTTGAAGCAATAATTGCCAATTGTTCTCTATTTCTATTTGATTTTGTGATATTTTATACAAGTGCCACAGGGCTAAACAGTTCTTTACTTTAGACATTTATGCCCTCATACAATTCTGATTGTGATATATGGTGTTGCAGTAACATTATTAGTTGTTTTGTACAATTCTATATCTTTATGTGAATTTAATGTGTTATTATAAAGTGCTCAGTCGTAAAGGATTGTTGGTAGTTATAATATGTAGAGTAAAACATAAAATATGCCGTTTATGGTTGTAGTGTATGAGTTAACAAGAAATTCGGTTTCGTAAGGCTATAATTAGAAATTATTGTACACGGTCTAAAGCTGATCACTATTTTATTACGTCTTCCCTTAATTCAACGAAAGATAGTTTGAATGCAATTATAACAAACAGTGAAATACGGCCCGTATTCGACTACCTATATACGTGATACAAAAATCTTTCTAGACACATAGTTTCAGACGCATAATAATGTTATTACTCTTCCTTTATATTGATAGCTGACAATGCAAGTACAGTACACACTGCAAACTCTTCAAGTAACCACACACCACGCCGTTCCTAATAGGTTCTCTATTTTGGACGTTGCAGGTATCTTTTTTATTCGGGATAGAGTTTCTCTTATCTGATACTCTCTATATCTAAACCAATGCCGAGACCCATGATGGCTGAATGGAACCTTCGGTCGGCAATTCTTTTATAAGTTCGAATAATACCATGACAAGAAATGTACTAAAAAAAATATACATACTACGATCTAAACATAACTCCTATAATTGAGCATACACTTACGGTACTTGCAAGCTGACGCGAAGGAAATGCATTAACGTGATTTACACCTTTAAACCGGGAACTTGTATCAGACTGAGAAGTATGAAGTTGCTTCATCCGCACAAGATCCAGTTGAAAGGGATTTATTAATAACCCCATCAATTCAACTTGCGGCAACTTTATTGGAATTGAATCATGTTCAAGCTGTCTCTGATATCTAGAAGTTAGGCGAAGAGGTCATAGACCTTAGATACCCGATGGAAAATAGCTATAGATGCTTAATAACATAACTTAATCATATAGGATATGAAAGGTGATCCAGACCGAGCAGAATAAGCACAAATAAAATTAAAAAAATATATAGGCAATTATGTCTTTTGTCTTAAGATTCGGGTGTAGAGTTAACGATAGTAACTTACCTACTCAGATTTTTTAATTGACTTCATAAATTACGAGTCATTGGTATGGCGTCAGTCACCTTGTATGGCGAATTTAGCCATGTCAATCTACCTATATTTATTTATAAACTGTTTTAGTTGGGCATAGTTTTAAACAAATAGTTATAAAATAGTATGGCCAACATTTCATATTCCATGTCTGCTCAATCCACACTGCCTACAAGATTTTGATGAAAATTACAGACTAGGAAGAAAACGTTCCGTTTTACGTAAGAATAACCTCTCAACATTCATTTTGAGTTCACACGCCTTAGTGTTTATTTTACGACTGACATTAAGTACTAGGACTACATTCTGTGCCCATCACAGTTAATATTACGTAAGTAGTATCTTATGAATTATTTTCTGGGCTTCTATAAGATCCAGCTGCATTTTCGCCGATTCACTGTTTGGTCCAATTTACAAAATTTTGCGAAGCTGTGAAATTTTTGAAGGCAATAAACGTTCAAGAATCACTAGCTTGAATCTATAATTTGGTGTCAGCTCTTGTATTTATTATTATGAATTTCGTTATTAATATCATAAATGTTATGATACAAACTAGACAGATCATGTATTGTGTTTTGCCATGTAATTTAAATAAATATTTGTAGCATTTAATACAATAATAGTATGCATTTCACTGAAATGATGTTAAAATAACCGTTAGATAGTTCAATTTAATCAGATAAAGTCTGCGTGAAAATCTATAACTCCGCAAGTCTAGCATTTAACTATTAATTCATTCAACGACTTCCTCCCATTTTACTTTATTGCAATCACCATTAACCGGCTGAAATGAATCCGCGTTATCTTCCCTATTATCCAATCATCCGCTTGTCGCTTCCAACTTGGCTCGGTTATCATATAACTTAATGTACGCCCATTCGCTGTCAAGCGCTACATCGCCTGTGTGCGGATATTCTGGACTGGTTAACGTATGTCCGTTATTAATTACAGCTTTGATAGCAGAAATGTTTATATTCAAAGCTGAGGAAATGCGACGGCTTACTGTACCTTCCTGTTTAATTGGGAGTCTCTATTTCTTTACCTGGGATCAAATTCTGTATGAATTTTTTAAATAGGCTCCCGTAACACTCATCGTTGCCATAATTTTATTCTTTGACTTAAAAAATCTAGTATCCATGAAATGGTGTAACATCTAAATCGGGAAAGGAAACCGTGTACTTTGATGTCTTTAATTTTATAGCAGTTTCTCTAAGATGTTACAATGTTAAAGGTTGCCAATGTTGCCATCTCCTAACCTGCAACTTTCACAATTTTATGTTTATGTGTCACTTTGACCTGTTTTAGTAGGTACTTTGTTCCATTGATGTATTTCTCTTTTATACTGTGTTTCGTAGTTTCTCTGAACTCCTAACATGTTTCTTAGATCTATTTACTATCTATAGAAAGGAACACCGCGATTTTCGAAATCGACTTGTAACCATCATTGACATCCATGAAGCGTGACGAATCAAATGCAGCTATGTGTCACGTTATGTCACAAGATTTAGTATAGAAACGCGGATGCTTATCGAATTTGACACCTCATACCATTGGAGTACCAATACTAATATTCTGTCATGTCCACAAAATCACTGATTCGTGACAACTACGGCGATAATATTGCTGTAACTGTAAAGTAATATGGCACGATTTTGAGTTACGGGGAGTCAAATTGTCAACTATCATTATCTACTTAGACCAGAGTCGTGAACAGGTCGCAAGCTTTCCTGTCTTTTCAAGCAATCCCTTCTCTGGTGATACGAAAGGCCAATTAACATTCTCCGCTATAAATCTTCTTCTCATTTGACTAATGTAATTTATACTACGATAATTGTTTCCTTAATTTGAACTATGCTGAGAATCTTAATTCATCTTGGCTCTAATTATTTTAAAGACCAAAGCTTTCTACCTGAGCTTAGGTACCCAATTACATTGCTGAGCAATTCACTCCATGAATACTTTGATCTCATCCCACTTAGGATTATTTTATTGGTTCAGTGCTCTGTTAATATTTAAAGAAAATGTGACATGAAACGCTTGTACAACATAGACAACAGCAAAAGCTTCGATTTCTGTCATAACAATATCATACTTTATATTGCCCACTTCAAATGTCAAAAGCTTGTTAACAATTAGTATTTCACTGTTTGCATTTGACGTAACAGCGTTTACATTCCGCAACGATGTATTATATTTAGTCACGGTGACTTATACGGCACAACAATTTCTGCGCTCGCTTTCGAGATCACGAGTTTTGCTTTCAGACCTGCGTTTGCGCATTCTGCGTTGAATAAAACGTTCTAACACTTACCATAATGGTTGTTGAGTGGAAAATTGACTAATTTATTGAGGCATTGAGTAATAGAACAAAAATGTCAGCCGAATTATTGTAAATTTCGTCTTAAGGTACCTACTTTATTAGAAAATTTAAATTTTGAAAATTTGAAAGTCAAATTAATCAAATTCAGTGGACAGACACCTTTACAGTTGAATACTCAGCAGATGATAATATTGAAACGTCGAGAATCAATGTAAGTAGAATAAATGATACACCACAAAGTGTCTTGCACAAATCCTGAAAAGCCAATGCAGATTTGCTATCAAATACTAATGCCCATTTGTCTTATTTGTACCTTTCATTTCAGGAGTATCAATTGCATAAATCACTCGATGTTCTCGTAGTCAAAACTCTTTGGTATTCAAGATGTATCGAAAAGCAATAAACATACAAATTTATTGTCATGCTCTAATCTTTGATTCACAACCGGCGCACTGTCTCATGCGAGCTCTAGGATACGAGCTTTATTAGATTTGTCTAAATTAGAGTCTAAATTGATGATATAGAGTTGAATTCGATGTTTTCACTCATACAACAAAACTGGTCATCAGTATTTCGCATTTCTGTCTTGTAAATGAAATTCCCATTTGCGGAAAAGAGACGTAGTGTAGTCGTCCTATTAGCACTTAAATCGGGTTATAGATGCGTCGCGTCGCCTTCGCCTCGCATGCGCAGTCCCGTTAGCCGTTCACCTGCGCGCGCGCTTCTCTAGTTATGCTAATGGTTAAACGCGGCTATCTCTTGTACTTGGTATTGGGAAATGAGGAAATAGCTTTACTAGAAGGATTATCGCCTTCCTCCGCTCAGTTTCAGAGAACACCAGTCATGCTCCTCTTAACCTTATTCTGAACAATGAGAAAGCTTGCAAACGAATTACTGGAATCCAATTTCTTTGTTCCCGTTTTGCTATTTCCTTTATCTAAATTAGCTTTTACTTCTTCTTCTCCTTTATCGAGTTTGTTTGCGAGTGGACGAACGACTCGATTTTACTATCTTACTGTTTTTAGGTGACTGTTAAGAAGACAGATGGTTATTTTATGAAAGATGCTTGACGTAAATTAAGAAGCAATAAATCATCTATTGGATTCACGGAGTATCATAAATAAAAGTTACATAATGAAGCCACTGACCAAAAGCCAGCCATAAACTATGCAACTTTAATTCGTTCGTCAAACAAAACTGATCAAGAAATCAGTGGGCGTGTTTAGTATTCCTAGTAGAGTTTGAACACCATCGGCATAATATGGAAAGCTCTTCTCTCTTGTCGCGTGAGTTTACCGTCGTCGGTCAACTCGATGAACACTGGTGTCAGAGTTTTTAAATCGCCTAATAGCGCAGCTAATACGCCTTTGACATGGTTTGTGTAACGAAGACTCTCAAACACAGCTACCGAGACCGAAGGCTTAACGTGCCCGCCGAAGCACCAAATCCTTTTTGTATTCGGACAATCAAGTGATTTAGCCTGCAATGCCCTAACCAAACTGGGGGAAAATCTCACAAAGTGATAATTTAACAGATATCAAATTTAATTTCCCCCTGGGAATCGAACCGAGGACCTCCGAATCGATAGCCGATGGATCTGACGACTAGACCACGAAGGCGGTTAATATGGAAATAATGCTTTCAGAACGGTACCGTGGGTGGACGCGAAACTTAAGCGGAAATCGATTCGTGAAACCGTGTTTGAATCGAATTCTTGACCTAGGGTTAAACTGCTCGTTGGGAATAAGTTGTTCACTCATCCAAACCAGGAAGATGTTAGGGCTGACAAATAGGTCGCATTACGAAGCGCATAAGTGAATATAAGCTTATGATACCAGTTAAAGGCCATTGCCTAGGATACAGTCACTGGGCCTGATATACAGATTCAAGTTTGTCACGTCCTAGGATTTTGACTTGTGTCTTGACGTGACCTGATATGAGACAAATTCATCCTTAGTCATACATACATGAGTCTGACTGAAGTTCAACTTGAGTGATGTCACAGTCTATTAAATCTTACTTTGGGGTTCAAAAATCCTTGGAAATATGTTTCAGTTCACAGTGCAACGTGTTGTTTAATATTTTGTTTCGAATATTATAAAATTTTTATTTTCAAATAATTTTTACTTGAAATTAAAATAAAATATCAGGTCAATATTTTAGATTATCCGCTCCACCCACTCGAAGGCTTTAAAATTAAGTTATTTCTGCCTTTGCAGTTTCCTAGAGCGGGTGGTCTGCTCTTAGTAATTAAGTTGAGTTGAGTTCATTAACGGGACTTTTTAATTAAATACTTTGCAAATTAGTTTAGCATCCGACCGACTTAAAAGCACTTTATTATTTTGTGCAGGTGGGTATGTTTTTATTTTCATGAACTGTTTTTAAACAACACAAAAGACCGGCAAATATTTTCATCCCATTTTAATATTAAATTTGATTGGCTACTTGAACATATTTGACATGAACTTAATTAAGCTGTGTCTCAAAAATATTTACACTAGGTATTTAATTGACAAATTAAATTACCTACATGACACAATAAAACAATCGTCATTCGCTGAATTCGATTGAAATACTCATAGTTACTCTGTAGTTAATAAATAGAAAAATAAAAGATTACAAATCTACAGAATTAAAACCTAATAGACATGTAATGGAATCAAAGGAGGCGAAATGTCAAATCGGACACTAATGAGCTGTTTTCCATTCTGCAAAATTCATTACATCGCACAAAACGTGTATTGTGGGACGGATAATATTGCTAAGTGTAGTACGTCAAGGCTTTAAATGAATTTGACGAAAAAAGGAACTAACGCCGCCAACATTGCCGCTAGCGCCATTTTTAACAATTCTCCCAGCATGCAACGCCCTCGCCCACGTTCATTTATTTTATAGCCTTGACGAACTGTAACATTGCTACCACGCAGACGTCTTAATGGCGACCCAACATCGATTATCGACTGTATCGAGAACATCTCGCGTCGTGAAATCGATCACGGCCACACAATAGATTCGCTCGTGACGTAATTTTTTTACTTTTTTTCTGATGTATAATGTTGATTTATTGTTGCATCGGTAACGGTTCTTTCATTGATAGATAATTATATGCGACTCTTTTGGTATTGTTTTATGTCAATTTAGTTTTTAGCATCTCTTATTAGTTGTAATTTGATGAATAATGGATTGCCTACCTACAGATTTTTAATTCATATTTTCGTATAATTTCTTCTTCATAGCAAATCAAGTTTAGCATTTTGACCAGTTCAACCACTTATAGGTACATCGTGTTTGAAATATCATGTTTTCGAACGGTTCTTTTCGTAGACGCTACAACACGAGTCAGAAGCAAATTTTGTGGTTCGTGCACGCATTGAATTTCAAATTTAAAGCCTTCAAAATACATGCTATTGTATATGTAATTGAAAGATAGCTTTCGATACGTATCGAATCGTGACTATTCTAATGCGACAGACATTTTTGTATTCACATGAAGTATAAAATTTACAGGTTCTTATGTCATAAAACGAATAAAGCCTTTATCAATCAGAAAATAAAGAGGAAACAATTTGCACTTTTATGATATAAATATCACATTTTGAAGAATGTCCTTACAATTATATTCGTTTTTTGATTGCTCTTAAATATCAAACATACCACTTATCCCACCTATTTAAAGCCTGACATTACATTTAATAACTCGTATAATAATTTTGGTACTCTCATTAAGTGGTAATGTTTATCGCTCTCAACTAAATTCATCGCATACTATGAGGAAGCCATTTCGAATGGTTTCTAGTTTTTCTTGCGCTGTATAACCATCTATTACGAAGTCTTCTAGGTGGGTGCGGTGAGTTTTTATGTCGTCTAGTTTACGACAGATCGTGTTAGAAATTTGTGCAAATAGGTTATGTGGTTTTACATTCGTATTTAATAATTTACGATTTATAATCTATTTGGTTGTAATAAACATGTCTTTGTTAAGCTGATTTACTGTAACTCGTTTGAATGCGTTCCGCAGTATAAGTCATTCCACCTATGTTTAGACTTCAAACAATAATATTATCTAGATCAAAAAACCATCGTTAGTTTTTCCCAAGACGATACGTTCTCTTCCCGGTCGTGTCACTGAGCACATCCTTTTACAGCTTTTTAATGGTCAACCTTTATAGTCATGTAATTACGGTGTGAGCTTGGACTCTTCAACGGAAACCGACTACCAGGACAGCAGCGTCCGGCAGGCAGTCGTCAATCATCGTGACTGGTTCGGGAGATGTCGTGTTGAACAGAGCCCACCCAACGGGCTCACAGCATTCAATGCAGGATTCTAAAGGCACTCTAGCGACGAATTATAAATTATAATAACTCACATAGCTATTTTAACGTTCTTGCGTTGTACTTGAGGTACGGTAGAGTTGAATGCTCTTTTGACGGAGCACGGATCAGTAATCCGTTGTTGTCCTACTAACTACTCTTTGATAGTAGGTACAGAGTGTGCGCACTAGTTGTATGCTTGTAAATAGCTATTGAATATGATTTCAATGACTTTAATCCTTTCATTCTACGTCTTCTTTACTCAACGAGTATCTATAGGATGTTGCTTGTACATTAAACCATCTGTAAATCTTCATCGTCTTATCTAAATCTAACAAGTTCCTCTTTGCAATCAGTCTTGTCAGGTTCTTTATCAATCCAGTTTATTTGTAGTACAAAATATCGTCTTGTGTGGTATCCAACAGATAAGTTGTTTATGGATTTCTCGCTCGAGGCAACTGCCGGATTAGTCTTTTCGAAACTAGGCCGCCCACCTAGCTGTCTGGAGTTGGATAGAGCAAATTAGGTGACATACGTGTGTCGAGGGAAAATCGAGAAAGCTGTCAGCAGTATTTTGAGCTTACCTATTCACCTTGTTAGTTCAATATCCATGAATAATGAATTTGTACTGCGTCTCACAGATCAGCTTTACTAGGAATTCAAATAAAACGTTCCCTGTCTTACCCTATTTAACCCCACGCCTCAGCGCATGCCAATCAAACTTCGCACCTCTTTGCCTCCCAAGAATATGTTTTTTTTTTTACAATGTGCGCGTTCGATTGAAAACCTGTCGCGCCATGCTCCCATCCTTTGCTGCACTACTAAATCCAAGCAATACACTTTTTATTGCAGTCATTTCAAGTTAGCCGTCGTTTCTTCTGCTTCAGTTGCAAGTACCAGGTACAGTTTTATAGCCCAGCGCAGGTACTTGCTATCCAGACCGGTCTAGCCGGCCCCGTTCCGTTTCACGGAACGCGTGAGCCAACAAAACAGTTTGACGGATTTGTTGCAAATAAATTCATTACCTCCTGTAGAATGTGCTTAGAACTTTATTTCTAGCTTTGTGCGTTTATGACTGTGTCTAACGCATGGCGGAGACGTAATGAAGTGTAATTGGAAACGAAATATGGCCATGCGAGCCATTTTGCTTTCTGCAGTGCCTTAGGTCTCATTTCCAGCAGTGTAAGCTATTAGTCGCGAAAGAATTTAGTTTTCGCATTGTAATACTGACTGAATATTATGATCTAAGTTTTAAATTACGCTTGCTTGTAAGTTCATCGTCTTCATCACTGTTTTCAAATCGGAAATAGATTCGCAGTATTACCATTTGCTGTCATTTATATCTCATAATAATCATGACGCTTTATTACTTAAAATATGAGTGTCACTAAAGGCATTGTTTACATTTTGATTGCTTATAAATTGTTAGTAACATAGCAGCAGCTATATAATCATCATTTCTATATGTAAATTGTTGTATTGTTATAGAGTTCATTTACCTCTACAATACGTTCATGCCAATAGTACCTATCATTTAATTTATTCTTGTCAGATACTACTACCAGATTAACATTTGACTACTAGATTGTTGTCTATGACAGCAATAATAGCATCAACACATTATTTAGTTATGAGTATTAACAATTACATACTTCATCAATTTCCTTTTAACTGTGTAAACTCAAAACGCATTCTTACTACAAAACCTGTTGGTAACTTAAACATACGATTTTCGTTTCTAGGTCAACGCGTGTAGGCTTGTGGGCTTGTGGCACTTAATCAAAGTTGTTAAAATTCCGGTTTTATACTCAAATCGTTTTCTGTACCGCCTCTGCAATCTTCAATAGCACGGTTGAAGTCTTCATCATTAAACTTGAAAAGGATCGCATCGAATATGTCAACGTCTGGTACAAAAAAAAGGTTTTCTTCATCTTCACGCAGTCTACGAATCAATTAGAAAAAAGTTGTACGCTTTGTCCCAGCTTTTCAAAGGTAGGTTCGTCTGCCTGCGTCTGATCTTGTGCCATTGACCCACTGCGGCTTTTTGTGAGTATAACGGTCCGGCATACTTGATGTTTTATTGATATTAATGGTAATGATTACGAACTATAGATTTCCGATCATCTGGACTTATGTCGTTTGTGAATAGATGACATTTTGATTAGAGTTTATCGTCATTACGCGGGCGGAAGGGATTACTAATAAAATATCTTTTAATTTCTTGCTTGTCGGTCGGTCGTGTCGGTCTTGTAGGTATTCAAATAAGTATATATTTTTTTATTACTTTTAATACAAAATGTGTTTCTTTTCACTTCTTATTTAATAGGTTTGTTTTGATTGCCACGTTTGATCTTTATGTAGATTGCATATTCATTATGGCTTAATTTCACTGTATCAACTCACACATATCTAGACACTATAATTTATATCTGATTCAATTTGATGAATTCATCATAATGACTTTTCATTTATTTATTTTTTAGTAGGCCGTCCCACTGCTGGGCAAAGGCCTCCCCTTTGTCTCTCCAGGCGTCTCTATTTGCAGCCTCTGTCTTTTCATAAACAGGATTAAATTTTTAATTACCTTACATCAACATTTTTAAATAACGTTTTTCACTAAAATATGATACCCTCTAGGTGGTCAACAATTAAATTGTTAATTTAATACTATACGATACGAAGCCAAAGAAGCTAAAGTAATATCAAACAATAAAATTAAATCCATGCATAAAATAACTTTACGAGAATACTTTTCTTTATTATTTATTGCATTCTTCAAATTAATATTATTTTATATTCTTTATAGCTTCCAATACAAATCTATTACTTCAATAAATATTTTCATAACTAGCTTTCTAATTAATATTTAGCATGATTTGTTCCATACGAAGTATTTACTTAGTTCACATGCCTTATGAATGCAACATTTTTCCCAGATACAGTTCTCACTTTTGTCGCAATGCAATTATGCGGCTGAGTTCGGTTGCAGTTAGGAAACCTGACCACAGCCGCAGACTGTCCTTAAACAAAAACATCACAAGTATCACCACAGTCCTATTCTAAAACAAATTCTATTCCTTCATCATAATGCACGTTTTAAAAAACATTGTAAGTCAGAAATCTATCCGGCAACATAATTATATAATGTTTATTTAAATGTGTTTCTAATACAAAGGCGTAGGGATAATTTTCTTTTGTCATTCAGGAAGATCTGTTGATAAGAAGCTTGTGAGAACGAGACGCTCTGGAAACTGCGGATTTGCTGAGTACAATACAAAATGTAGGAAAAACTGTGAATCGTGTAATACTAGATGTATGCTGGTCATTTTATTGTATTGTAATGAAACCTTTAGCGAATCACCTGTTGATTCCCATAAACAAATTCTTTATTCGCAGTTCTTATTGGTTTTAATTGTTTATGTATTCAAAATTGCTGCTTTTTGTACGGATCTATCGTTATCGCTATTGTCTATAATTTGTTTAATAGCTTTATGCTTAGTTGGGGCTTTAAAGACGACGCGTTGTGCTTCATTAGATTCGTACTTTTTATGGTGTCGGAAATATTTGCGAACACAATTTATTCTTGATGATGTGACTTAGCAGCGTCTTATAAAGTATTCTCCCATAGGTAAATAACTTTGATAATCTATCAATTTTTTTTTACTTCAAATTCCGACAAGAATTCCGAAATGACAAGCGCATCTACCTCTTTGCTAGTTAGCCATATTTTTAAATTAGTGGATTGCCTACTAAGCAACACTTAATGTGCCACATTATATTGGGTGTGTTTTTGAAAAAGATCGTCGTATCATCTTTCAAAATAAGAACATAATCACTTCTTCCGCCTCTAAACAAAAAGTGTCAGTGAATCAATTTGAGAAAGTTCATGCCAACCAAATTCAAACGATTAGAATCAACAGTTATCTTCAAGTTATTAATATTATCCACCCTAATTGCCGTTACGATACTAGTTGGTCGTATAACGTTATAATCATCTGGCATGCCGAAGCCATTCCGATCTTCATCAAAGATCCCACTACACAGAAAATCTTCAAAGACAAATCGTTCTATCTACATTAAAATATCGTATGTCATTACAATTTTACTTCTCTGACCCAAGGGCGACCCTGTGACTGCAACCTTAAGTTTACGATTACCAACCTTAATTTACTCGTCCTATCTTTGAGAGTACACCAGTTTTGCATCTGCAAATGGAACTTTGTTCTCGTGTTATGTGAGCAAGAAGTCATATGTCAAAAGCGTGGAACGAATTTATTACAGACTGACATGACATTAGGCGAATGCAAAACAGTAATTATACGGTGATTATCATTTGTAATAGGTGTTAGCAGGTTGTTTTGATGTAAATATGTTGAAATTTTTCCATTTGTCATTATTACTTATCATAATTTTTGTCTTTTTAATTGGTGTTGTTAAGTATATTCATAAGGTGTTTAAAAAAGGATCTACAAAATATGAAAAATATCAGGCAAATTAATTTAGGCTGTAATTTCAGTAAATTCTTCTAAATTGAACGTTCATGTTTTTAATAATGTAATAATCACGTTTTAGTTTCCATGCTTAGGAAAATATCTAAAGCACGAATTTGCATCACGTAAGGTATCCATCAAGAGCATTCATGTGTAATGTACCCATTCATTTCCCTGTTACTGTAATTTGAAAATTAGGGATTTACTAGTAGGTAACAGAAAATGAACTATACTGTCGGTCGTTATGATCATGACAAAGAAGACTTAAATTTGTCTACAAGTTAGAAACCCATGCTAGAGATAACAGCGAGTGCTTATTGAATATATATCTACTGCTTACCATAAGAATAAATTATATTCTTATGTGCTTACCCAATTCTCTGTTTAAAATGGCAAAGACCTTAGATGCTGATGGCATTTTACCGGCCAAGGTAGAATTTAGGGTGTCACCAGATATGATATTTATTTTATACTATTTAAATAAAGTCTTGTAAAATTGTAACGGCTTAAGAAGTTACACTGCCGTCATAATTTTTGTTTCATTCCCTACTGTATTTTTTTTTTTGCAATTTATCGTTGCAGATTCGTTATTTAAAGACCTTTAAAATGTATGACTCAATACGCTCAAATTATTCATGAGCCAGTTGCTTCATACAAAATTATTGTCCGTATAAACGTTACAGTTTAGTATAAGTCTCGCATGCGATTGTTTACATTTAGTAGTTCGTGTTGGTCTCGTAATTGCTATCACGACTGCAATGGTGGTCCTAGATGAGGTAGCGGCTTTTGTTTAGGTAATTTTGTAGGTTTTTTTAGTTACGAACTAAGGTAAGGTACTTTACTTCTTCATTTGTGTTTATACCGGGTGTAAGGGACAGCGATCCGCAAACTGATAGGGGTTGCTCAGTCAACGATACTGAACAACTATCAGCAGATTTTTTTTTCAGGAAATGGAAAAAAAAATTGCTTTCTATACAAATTGTCTGATCGAGGTGGATTGTATGAAAAGGCAATTTTTTTTTTCCCATTTCCTGAAAAAAAATCTGGTGATAGTAGTTCAGTTTCGTTGACTAAGCAACCCCTGTCAGTTTGCGGAACGCTGTATGAACGATTTATTGTGTGCCAAATATTTATTATGAAAAGTATTAAATATTATTCTTAGCTATAATGTTTATTTTATGAGATACAAATGTCTAATCATCATACAGCAGCGGTAACGTGAATATTGCAGAAATTCAGTTAAACTTTTATTTTATGACGATTTCTATTAAAATCTCCGTAGGTAATATATATTTTAAACACTTTTAATATATTTTAACACTTTTAATATATATTACCTTTCTCAAATTGTTTCATATAATTTTAACATGTGTTTTACTTGTATTCCCTACTTATTTTATTTATACTTGCCTATGCTGAGCTGCAAAACGTGATGTAGGTATCTGATCCGTTTGAGGTGTATTCACCTTTTGATTTATAAGCAGTTGTTGGATACGTGAGCTGATGTCAAAGTACAAGATCCAAATCAGAATCGCTTTGGTAAACAAAACATCAACTAAATAATAACTCTGGTGTTCAAGATGGCAGTGTATTCTCATATACCTAGATGAAAAAAAAGTGCTTATCACATTGAGTCTATGACGAAATACATAAACTGCATGCCATGTAGTTTTAGTATGAATTTTAAAAATGTCCGTTTACTGGTTGAAGTTACACGGGGGCTAGTCAGTATATAAACAAGATGCTTATTGAAAAAAAAGTGTTGAAGCATTTAGAAGATATGAGAATAATTGCCGTTTAAGAAACTCGTTAAAAACTAGCTTACCCTTTAAAATCCTCACACCTGCTGTGGCAATTTCTTTCATATCAAAATGATATAAATTCCGTGGCCGTCGAAACTATTACGATTCCATATAAGGGGAAACACATTACTAGCATTCCCATAAGTTTTTCAACGGCACACCTGCCTTTCAAATGGTTTGATTTATATTAAGGTTGTTGAGGGATCTGGATACGTCTCAAAGGATCCGGCTAATTCCTACAAGCATCTGAAGCACCTCTTATGGTGCTGAGGCAATTTGAGTATTTCTTCGCAATTCGTAGACACTCCTTTTGATATGCTGCGTAGACGGTTTTATGTAGCAATTTTGAGATCATTGCGGTCCAAGGCTCGTATTTATAAAGCGATGTCAAGATTGAGAGCAATATTAAGTATGGATTTGGCAGACCGTTCTGTACTGAAATGACATTTCTGATACGAACTCAAACTCGCTGTCACTCTTGAGAGGTGATTATAAATACAGGCCCTAGTTTTGCACGAAATGTATACGGGATGTAAGGGATAGCGTTCCGCAAACTTATAGAGGTTGCTTAGTCAACGAAACTGAACAACGACCACCAGGGCCCTGTTTTATCAATCTACAAGTTACAAGCTACAAGTTACAAGTGAGTCTATGGTAATTCTATGAACTTAAAAATCTCGACTACCACTCGACTACAGGAACATTTTACAAGTTAAAGCACCAAGGACATAATATACTATTTAATCTGTGAGCACCAACGAAAAGTTACCTATATATGAAAAGTTTTTAATCTTTTCATTGATGGCAAAAATTATTTTGTAGGTTTATGATCGTTATGATGGTGATTGTGCGTGATAGGTCGTCATCTCTGAGGTTCTTGGACTTCATATTCAGAGTTAGAGCTCTTTTCAAAAATTATTTTTTTTTTATACAAAATTAACATTCGGCGATTTTGAACTGTGAGTTGACACTATAAGTTATAAATATGAACCCATTTCAGGTTTAAACAAGATATACTTCAAGATATTTAACAAAAATAACACTTTTAATCAAAATCACCTAGGTCCGAAGTCCTGTAAACTTGTAGACCACTTGTAGAAATTTTACAGTTGTATTTTCTGTGAACACCTGTAAATACAGATTAAAAATTTGCTCGATTGTGATTTTAAATACTCGACTGTGATTTTAAAAGCTCGATTATGTTTTTAAAAACATAAATTACACTATGGTTTGTTTGGTGTTGCCGTTTAATTTAACAATGTGGCCGCTTTTTTCCCTGTAACTTGTAGCTTGATAAAACGGGGCCCAGGTTTTTTTTCAGGAAATAAAAAAAATATGCGTTTCACACAAAATGACCAGCTTGATCAGATAATTTGTGTGGAAAAGCAAATTTAGTTTTTTTTTCCTTTCCTGAAAAAAAGTATCGTTGTTCAGTATCGTTGACTGAGCAACCCCTATCAGTTTTCGGGACGCTGTCCCTTACACCCGGTATGTAATTTAAGAAACTACTTACTTGTCATGGTTTGAGTTTTTTTAAGGCTTCGCTGATAAATGTTTTGGTACTATTGCATTTTTTTTTAAGTGTTATTGAAATTTGAATAAGTATGTTTTTATTTTATCGCGCTTTGGCTTACATGCATACCCAGTTAGAAATAGCGATACATATGAATGCTTTCATCCACGTGAAACATCCAAAACATGTTTCGATAAAATCAAATTGTATGTAGTAATGGGATAAAATTAATAAATAGTAAATACTTAGTACTTATTGCTGTATTAATAGTCCTTCACCTTTATCCCGATATTATAAGTAGCCCAATTAAATGGGAATTTTATTAGCAGCTTAACTACAAGATTTAATGTATCTAGTGCTAAAATGAAACACTAAACATAAATCTTATTTGTTCACAGATCAAAGATGGCGTTGCGGTTATGAGACCAAGCAGACAAGATTTAGGTAAGTTCAGAATTAAATATTATTTTATTAGAAAAAAAACTGTTAAACCTAGTTCAATTCCTGATCGTGATTATGCAACATCTACTTAAAAACTATCTGTAACTAAATGCACGGACCATGTTTTGAGTTCATGCCGTAAGATCATAATGGTTCAATTCTAGCATTTAATCGTCAATCTATATGGATGAATGGTTGTTAGGAGGGTGTGGCCGAAGCTATGGATGTGGAATACAACCCACGCTTTTTGGGTAAAATAGAGACATTACCGTTCCAATGCTCAAGCGAAGGAGAACGAGATGTGTAGTTGAATATTTAAACTTAAGACAACTAGAAGTCGAAAGGGGGTTTTTATTTCCCATATTGAAGCTAGCTACGAAATGGACCTAATAAGGGGAGCGATCTGCCTACCCCATTAGGGATACAGGCGTGATGATTGAGTAGTTTTTGTTGAAACGGTTTTTCCTAAATATTTCGTAAACTATAAATGCTACAATTTTGAAGATAATTAACTAAGTAAATATATAAGGCTACGAAACCCTACATATGGGCGTGTCCGACACGCTCTTGGCCAATTTTTTTAATCAATTTTTTGTGACGGCTGTCATTTTCATTAGGATCATGCATGATCATGCGGGAATTATTTTCTGTGCCCGAATGTTTAAACAACACAACTCTATATAAGGAGTGTTCTTTTAATATCTTAACTTATGATATCGTGCTACTTACACACACACACACGCACACACACACACTAACACACACACACACACACACACACACACACACACACACACACACACACACACACACACACAAGACGAAACATTAATATTTTGCAAATTGTATCATAATATTCAATCTCTTTGCATTTATTTGGATACATTTAAAACTACATGCTTATAAAGGCAGATACACTCGCGACGTCAACCAGATAATGTTTACGGCTAAGTGACTGGAGATTTCTGATGTACACTGATCGTAACTTTTGGTCGTGAGATGGGAATGCTAAGTCGTGCCTGTGACGCAAGATGTGGAGATGTGGTGCTTGTAGGAACGTGCGAAAATATGCGGTGTGGCCGGGCCTTTATTGATTTATAAATGCCACATGTGATGATGTAGCGGGACCTTTAGAATACTTGGTATTTACGTCTTTGACTTTTGCTGTGTGGAATGTGATTACTTTATTAGATTTTACGGTATATAATGCCTATTTTTTAATGATGATGGTTTTGTGTCTAAAATATTCGGTAGGCAAAAAATCTATGATGATAGTTTTAGAAAATCAAATGAAATTTTTTAGAAAATTATTATTTAAATTTAATAATAATTTATTACAAGTATTTCTCAACTGAAGGATTATTTTATACGTGACCTAAGCAATAAATAGAATCATGTTAACAAACAAAAGAAGAACACCACGATAATCCCTAAGATACACTTTTAATAACATCATTATTTTCAAATCTAATACAGATATCATTTCAATTTTATTCAATTTACAAACCGAAATGATGTTTATTTAATTAAAATTCATTCTTTACATTATTATACTGAGGATGCCCAAAGGCCACAGAAAAGATCTTATATAAATAATACATCTACATACAAATACTTAATACTCGTATATATGTTACGGCTAATACCCGATGTGCGGCTACATCTAGTTTTAGCCGGTTAGAACTAGGTGTAGCCACTTACTCTTGGTTAAACCTAGTATTAGCCGATTGTTTTCGGGTAAAACTAGGTCTAGCCTTCATTATGCCGGCTACAACTAGGTCCAGCTATTCCCTGTTGGATAAAACTAGGTCTATCCGATATCATTCCGGCTAGAACTAGGTCCAGCCATTCCCTGTTGGATAAAACTGGGTCTATCCGATATCATTCCGGCTAGAACTAGGTCCAGACAATCCCTGTTGGATAAAACTTAGATGCTTGTCCCGCCAAGCCTTCCGCCCCGCGTCACACTCAAAACTCACAGCATCTGCAGCAGCGACGCGGGTGGAGGGCATAGCGAGGCACGCGCCTCTGCAGGTTGTGAGCACCAGAAAGAAACGTAGAGAGTTTTTTTAATATCTAAAAAAGCTCTGCCGATAGCATGCCGGCTACAACTATGTACAGCCAATCCCTGTTAGATAAAACTAAGACACGCGCTGCTGCTGCAGACGATGTGAGTTGAGTCACACTCGCTATTAGACCTGCAGTAGATCAGCAGCACCTGGCGCACACAACCTGCAGAGGCGCGTGTCTCGCTATGCCCTCCACCCCGCGCCGTTGCTACAGATGCTGTGAGTCATGAGTATGACGCGGGGCGGAAGGCTTGGCGGGACACGCATCTAAGTTTTATCCAACAGGGATTGTCTGGACCTAGTTCTAGCCGGAATGATATCGGATAGACCTAGTTTTATCCAACAGGGAATGGCTGGACCTAGTTCTAGCCGGAATGATATCGGATAGACCTAGTTTTATCCAACAGGGAATGGCTGGACCTAGTTGTAGCCGGCATGATGAAGGCTAGACCTAGTTTTACCCGAAAACAATCGGCTAATACTAGGTTTAACCAAGAGTAAGTGGCTACACCTAGTTCTAACCGACTAAAACTAGGTGTAGCCGCACTTCGGGTATTAGCCGTAACATATACACTATCTGATGCAATTGACATTTGACTTAGCCGATTTTCTGCTCATGAGCCGGTATTGCATAATAAGTAACGTGTGATTGACTGTCTAATGTTCGAAATTCTTGTTACGTTGAGTAGTGAAGGCAAGTTCATACATTATGTTGGATACGAAAATTTGATGTAAAGTTATAGTGATTGTATAAATTGGACTTGTGGCACCATTGTCAGTTTAGATGAAAATAAAGATATGAGAATAAGCATAGAATAGAAAATAGTTGAAGTAGTATAAGTGGAAATCCCACAAGTGTTGGCATAACTATGTACATTATGTTATTGAATAACTTTGTCCAAGAAACAGGAGTCTAAAAATAAAATTTGACGTACAATATTGAAAGACATGGCTGGCATGTTTGGAAACGTTGGAAATATACCTAAGTCATTTGAAAATTAAATTCAGATTATGGATGATGATGTAAGTATCTCTAATTCATTGATTTTTGGATAAATATAATGAATGAAAATATTTTTTCTATGTCTAAATATATATACTTCATCATCATCCAGCTCATATACGTCCCCGCCAAGAGGCACGAGCCTTCCCTGAACAGGGCGATCGGGCCTTAGTCAATCACGTGGGCCCAGTACGGATTGGTTGACTTCACACACAACACAACCTTTGAATTTATTTAAATATTATATTTTTAATTTTATTTTAAGTATCTAGTAAGAAATTTCAGCTGCCTACCATATTCAAAGCTACTATAACCTGGTACCATTACTTGCTACTGTTTTTACTCAAACAATACTATTGCTGTGGTGTTGTAGTTTCGATAACAACCAGTAACATAGCCCATTTCTTTGCTATAACAATATCGTTCTTCTTACAAATTACCTCAGTCACGAGAAGTTTCTAAATAGAATAGTTGTAAAGGGTGATTTGTAAATCCGCGCCTATTTTGAAATTTGTTTTATGGACAACAATGTAGAATGCCAAGTAAATGATAAAAAAACTGGTAGTCAAATATGTAAAAATAGAGAAGGTAAGTAAATAAGTTAAAGTTGATTGTTATAGCTTAAGCAATTAACTTTATATCAAAATTTTACTTTTTAATATTGCCTACCATTGCATTAATAAAATACTACTTAATCAAAATTACTGCTTTGTGAAGGCCCCGAAAGGATATATTGTAATGTTATATTGTAATGCAATTGTTACAAAAAAAAAACATAATTTTGAGTCTAATAAAAAATATGTCTAATCAAATAACTTATGAATCATCCTGTGTTATTCTACTTTTCTTAGAAACTAAACTAAACTTCAGCTAAATAAGCACCCTCATTGACTTCCAAATCAACATGGACCTCACGTAAAATGCACGCTAGTCTGAAATCGCATTAAGTAAATCTTTCACAGAAACACGGGCCTTTCGAGCTAATAAGGTCTTTTATAATGGCAATACCAGAGTTGGACGTCTATTTGAGATTATACGGGAAGATAATGCGCAAGTGATCGGTAGCAAGTTTGAGTTTAAAACTACAATGATTTTATAACTGACAAAATGACTGACGAAAGTGATAATAAATTGAACTATCTGAGCATATTTTTTTTTTTTAAATTAGCAACTACAAATCATGAAATATATTTACCTTTAGATTCATTAATTGTGACTTGAGTAAATAATCAAAGTTAGTATAACATAACCCATATAATGCCTGTTTATAGGTAGGTATACCTATCAAAAAGCAATTAATATCAAATTATCAACTACTTATTCACCAAACGACTTGTTATTTATATTACTCGTGTTCATGAACTTAAGGTCGATTTATAAGTTAAAGCAAATGATATCATAGTTTTATTTCATCTCTTTGAGTCACCGGGTCATTGCAGAAATTTGTACTACGATTTTATTACTGCAAAGCGTCGCAGTTGCAATTCCCCGGCCGTATGTTTTCACCATCAGGTTCCCCATAACGGTGCCCTGAGTCTGCCCTGGTTCCGAGAGTGATAATGCCTCTGTGCCACAAACTTGATTGGCTGGGGACCTTAGGGAATTTATAATTGCCTGATAAAGCCGTCGAAAATTCAAACAGGGTTTTGGTGAGAAAATTCAATTATGAAATCGTTTTTGCTGAACTGGTACCAACCATTGTGGAATTGTAGAATGTTTGTGATAGAATAGAGTCGAACTAGAAGTTTTTCAAAATAATATGAAAGATTATAAAATCTATTGAATAGCTTCGAGTAAAAGCTTTACACGAAAATAATGAGACCTCATTACAATCCGTTTAAGCAAGAAACTAGTTATAAAGCAAAAGGTTTTGAAATTCAAATCGGAGAAAAGGTAAAGGTTATTTCCTGAGTAAGGTCTCACTCAGAGTCGACGGTATACATAAATACGGTAGTGTGCTCCCATACATCTTCACGACCGAACTCATCTATCAGAGGAATGCTGCTCCACATCTTATTCTAGACTTACTCGACTTAAATGTAACGGGGTTTTAGAATTCAACATTTTGAAGACCACTAATTTATGAATTCGAACGCTAGTGAATATGAAAATGTCCTCGTTAAACTATTAATAATCTCCGATTTAGCAAATTTCAATACTTAGACAGCGGATTTATAAAATTTTGAAGCAGTTAATAATTTTCCAACCAAACCATACAGAATGTCACGCCCAAACCCAAACTTATCTAAGTAAAACTATTAGAAATAACAAATCAAAATACAACTACTACAGACAAGATTTGAACCCGCGTCTTTGGAAAATCGGCCCAACGCTCGCGCCAAGGCGGGTTCAAATCCTGTCAGTGGTTGAATTTTTGATTTGTTATTTCTAATAGTTTTAGAAAATAATATAGCACTGTGAATGCAAAAAGAAAAAAGAACTATAAAATTATCTAAGTAAGACAAAATGCGTGAGAATCTGAATTATTAAATCACTTAGGTTTTTGAATGACAATGGAATTGGCCAAAAACTCACCTACTTTTATTGCATAAAAGAAATACCAAGTCTGCATTTTTGTGTCGTTTTCATAATTCTCCTTGGGGCTTTTTGCGTTTCTATTTAGTAACACTTTTTTGTCTGGAGTCTTTAAGATTAGCTCAGATTTACAGTTATAATTTTGTTGTTTATAATAAGTAACCGTTGGATTTAGTTTCGTCGCACCCATCTCATTATTTTTTGTAATTACTGCGGTCAAGCATGAAATTGGTAGTGATTTAATGAATCTTTGACTGAAGAGGGTAATCATTAAGATTGTATAGCATTTGATTAGTTTTATGATTTTTTTCTTTGACTAAGTTCTTGTATAATGATGATTTCTAGCAAATCATAATTACTAAGGAAGAGTCGAATCTGGAACCGGAAAATGCAATACACTTCCAAAATAAAAAATTTGATCCGTAAGATTATTAGACGCAATAATATTTAGTGTTTTTAAAATTCATTGTTGAAGTTATACATCAAGAAGTACAATACAGTATACAATGCCCTACATACTGTTCCATATATAAGACTTACACAACCATTATATATTTTAATGATATCTTACAAAATTAACCTTATAAATACTTTTACTTTCATAAACAGGTTACACCTTAATCTGAATGTAAAACTTTTTACATAATTTCAAACCGCAGGGTTTCACAATCTGACCTCATTGGAAAATAATTAAATCAATATTAATTATTCAAATTAATTAATTCTAATATATGAATATTTTTGTAATCTATCATCGTAATTACTAATTTAAAAACAATATTTTAAAGGGGGGCTATCAACAGTTTCAATCAGAAGAATACATTTAAATGTGAATTTTATTGTCATGTTATGCGAATAATATTTGCCAATTTAATTTAATTAATTCTAATATTACATGAGCATCTAAAGATATTCACTTAGGTTGAAATAACTTCCTAGAGTCTAAAAATAATTCTTAACTAAAGGTCAAAAGCCAAGCTTCCAATATCCATCAAACTGCCGGTTCTCAATACTTGACTCAAAATACACAGAACGAGGAAAGTTTGTATTGTAATTAATACTCTTGTATATTGAATACTGGTTGGGCAAGTTTTTGTGTCCCCAATTTTGGCAGAAGTGGCAGAACCGTTGGACGGACGCGACGGCTCGGTGACCGTTTTGACGTGTTCGAAGTTTAAAATCCAACTTTTTAAAATCCTGTGCTCGGTCGGTATTTCGGCCAGTGCTTACTATGTGAAATCGCTGATTCGTGTAAAAAATGCATTAATATTTTACAAAACAAACACCTTTTCACCTGTCTGTGAAAAAATGTCTGCATACTTTTTTTATAGGATACAAGTTTAAGATAAGATGATTAAGTTTAAGATACAAGTTTTAAAATCGTTGAAGTCAAACTAGTGAAGCGCGTTCATCGTGTCCTAAATTTAAAATTTTCACTTTTTAAATAGCTCGTTTTTCTTTCAATTTTATGCCAGTATTTTATGATACCTTATATCGATGTGTAATAAAATAATCGTGATTATAAAACGTGATTGGTTTGTGTTAGTGATCTGATTTGTTTTGTGTTGTTTTTTGTGAAGTTCTATCACCTGCTTTGAAAGGATAATAAAGCCGGCTGTTGGTATTGTTCCTGACCAGCAAAAAGTTTGTAAGTCAATCAAGGCGAAAATTGGTTATTTTTGCGGTTGATCTATAACAGTACCTGTACAAATAACTATAATGGCACCTTTTTGTATCATCAATTCGTTCAACCTGCTCATTTTTATAAATGGCTCCTCTATCACATTTGTCCAATTTCATAATTATTTTTAATAGCTATCTCTTTTATACCCGTCACGTTGTAATGTTATTTGCTTGTTATCAAAATCACCGAGCTACGATGAACTGATTAGAGCTTGATATTAGCTTTAGTAAGCGGCATCAAGATTCGAGCCCATCATCCAGATTCCGATCGTGCCGATAAACGATACGTAAACGATCGTGGTACCGTTCGGGACTATCGCAGAATTATCGCTCACGTTTCGCTACCGAGTATCGCAGTAGGCGCCCTAGTATTACGGTATTCCGAATAGCGTTGTTTTAGGGTAGGCCGCCGTCCGTTCGCCAGATAATATAATATTCTCTGGGTGAGAATGGTTATTGGCGGTATAAACTAATTTAGTGAGAAATATTTACTACACGGCCGTTTCAGAGAGCTACAGTTACACCTTTATAGGCCTAGGAATAAATAAATACAGGCCTAGGTCGGTCAACCAATCAAGAACAGATTCTGGCAATTTTGATTGATGGTGCTAGTCCTGGCTGTAAATGTATCAGTGTTTGCCAAATCTTATATCATAAATACAAACATTGTTTACTTAAATTGCTTGAAAGGAAATATTATCATTTTTATTTTTAAGTTGGCATCATCAAATCATCGTTAAACACTTCTAAGAATAATTTTAAACATATCCTAAATTTAATTACCATCCGCGCTTATTACCTAACTAATGGTCCTTGCACTAAAGTCGAAATATCAAAAATCTCAAAAACTGTTATCGTGGCTTACTACTTTTTATTTTGAGACACTACAAATTAAATCGCAGCTAGAGCGGAAAATATTAGTCTCATAATTTAATAGCATTACGAAAAATTACTTCATTTCTTTCCAGACCATTAAGACAATGCTTAAGGTATTTAGTATTGCATAATTTTATGTCATTTTATTCGGTTGCCTCATGCTTAGGTATATTGTAACTGTCACAAAATGGAATATTTCTGGTTTTAAGAAATAGAAAGTTGTTATTTTGTCTTCATGTTATCAAGAGACTCTGTGATCTAGCTGACTCTCGTTTCATCTTTTAAGTTTGAAGCATTTAGACGGATCCTATTAAAAACTAATTGAACGTCTGAAAGAATAGTACTACTTCGTTCGCTTTTCCCTTGAACCCAAAGAAACTGAAAGTAAATTAATAAAATAGATTGTCTTGAACGTTCCTTTGTATTTCTTATCAAATTACTTAAAATTGCTCATACATGAAATGAAACCACCTACAAGCTCGTAAAATTCGAATTACTACAATAGGTAATAGCGTATGTTCTTCTTCATTCATTGATTACGTTACAACATTGTAAGTGTTGGTTTCCTGTTATATCAGAGAAATAACGATGTTTGTTCGCCTGTGGGCGTGACCGCTAAAATTGGTCAGTGTGAACAGACCGTTATTTATTGAATTATGACGTCACTGTGTTTCCGTGTTTTGTTTTTTATTCGTTTTTTGTTTGGCTGCTCGTTGTTTTTGCCGCACCAATAATTAATCGTAATAAACAACATTGCATCCATGCATGTCAATAGGTGCAAATTAAAAAAGTTATTGAGATGATGGTATACCAAATACAGATAGAAATGTCGAAATTATTAGGCGTAGGACGAAACAAAAAATAATATCTTAATTCTTAATAATACCCAAACCTAGCACAAGGTACCTAGTAGTAGTCTAGATATAAAATAGCCTAAAACTAGACTTGATTATCGAATAACTATCGTTATAAGACTGTTACACTAAAGTTACTGAAATCGATAGTTACAACAATCTAGATAGGATTGCGTAATATTGGCAATCATCTAATTGTTTGTCATTGTTTTCAAATCAATGGTCTTCAACTCAAAACTGAAAAGAAAATAAAATACAACTCAGTCAGTCGGATAACTTATTAAAATAAAAACTATGACCAATTTTAATACGAACATGGCGATGAAGACTTATTCACTTAATTATAGATTTTCTGTATGCCCAATCACTAGGCAAATACAAAAAAATATTCAAATGATCAACTCCACTTCACATAGTGTAGAAACGGTAAAGTGTAGACAACACAAGGGCTATATCTCACCTAGTGCATATGACGTGACGTGCAAATGGGTCAAATTTATTATGACCAGGTTTTAAGTACCTAAATTAGTACAGTTCTTTATATTCCCATCCAAAATCTAGCCAAATAGAATACATCACACGTTCAAAAGATCAACTCCACTTCACATACCTAGTGAAGAAACGGTAAAGTGTAGACAACAAAAGGGCTATATCTCACCTAGTGTATAATTGCGTGACTTTCAAACGGGCCGACTCGCGCGCAAGTAGGTCGACAGTGGGTCGACTCTTCGCTTTCGGTGCCGCGCATGCGTGTTGAGTTATACCGGCGTAAACAACAGGAAAGCGAAAAATCGAGGGATTCCGATAGTATGATAGTTGGTTGCGTGAGATTTGTATCCTTTACGTAGTACCTAGTAGGCTGACAGCGGGATGAAATTAACATTGCAGTCGGTAACGCGTATGTTTGGTTAGGTACAGCGTGTTCCTGTTCCTAACCCGCTCATATCTTTGGTTTTGGTTGCACAGGCTGAAGAATAATGGGCTGCAGAACATTTATCATTATAATAATCAATATCAATTTTCATAAAATACTAATTTAGTCGAACAAATTATAATTAAAGAGTCGTATTTTTTGTTACATTCTTTATTTTATTTCATTCTTACTATATATTCATACACACACCCTTTAAGTTCATTTTTTAATTGATGTGACCCATACCCGCTTTCATATAAATATAATTAATAATTTATCTTACGAACAGTAGGACACTAAATTAAATCGACATGATTTTACATCAGTTGTTCCACGAGTGACCTTTTCTTACCGGCTGCGTATTAACAATTTACGGTCGAAGTCCTAGTGAGTTGTTCGGCCCCGGGTGTCCGTTCCGTACACACGGGCTGTGTAAATGTAAATACGCGTCTTATCCTTCTAGAGATAACCAGTTGGGTTTTGCATATCGCTCGAATATCTTTGGCTTGACCTGGGTGTCTAATGAATCAATTTGCGGAGTAAAGGAGCTTACCTTTAGTAAAGAGAGAAGGTTTTATTCACAAAGTCTTTAGATCCTTTGTTTCCATACTTATTCAAACACTTACGTCAAATATATTTTACTATGTTTCAGGCTATTTCTTTATTGCCTTCGTCCCACAATATATGCTAAATACTGGCCATTTCTCTTTTCTATCAACGCGAACTCGCTTCGTTGTCATCATAAGCCATGAATCATAGTACTTATCCACTCTACATTTCATGCCAGTTTAGATTTTCTCAAGATCTTCAATGAAATGGACGGCGTGGTCGGACACGTACTTTGGAGGATTTTAGTAACTGTTAGGAAATATTCTATTCTATTCCATTACATTAATTGATTCTTTTATGATCGTTGTGGATAGCAAAATATTATTACTCTTTTTCTGCATCTCGAACTCAAAAAGAAATTCCGCGCATACTGTCATGAAATAAAAAATATAGGGACTGCAATAAAAAGAGACATAAAATTATATTGAAAAAGAAAATGAGATAATTAATTGCTTACAAATTATGCCTAGTCATGAACGTACAGCTTGCATTCCAATTTGACGGACGATCATTCCTATCAATAGTAGGAATAACCCAATTGGCCGCAAGAATTCCTCTGACCGTTACTCGATACAATTCGC
This sequence comes from Scrobipalpa atriplicella, assembly GCA_029255725.1. Lineage (NCBI taxonomy): Eukaryota > Metazoa > Arthropoda > Insecta > Lepidoptera > Gelechiidae > Scrobipalpa > Scrobipalpa atriplicella. The sequence continues at coordinate 45,582 of JARACY010001949.1, forward strand.
ATGCTCAGGCGCAGCCTCCGCCTACGCGATGCTTGCTCTATAAATCTACCTTCGTTATGCGATAGTGACAGGAAGGCAGGTGGCCCTATTAGCTTACTTCCACAATACACCGTGTTACCTCAAAACTGGTCAAATAAAGTACTTAGTTAGCCTATGTGGGAGGTAAAGAGGGTAGGTAGGTAAAGACCGAATTGTCGGTGAGGTCCGAATTAAGTTAGGGTTTTATTGGATTAAGATAAGTTTCGATTTTACGTGTGAGAACCAAACGTACCGCTCTGTCTTTGGAGTTGTACTAAAGATGCCGAATCTGATTTTGTAAAGCTTGCATTTCAACTGAAATACCAACATTGCCTTCTTATTGTAAATTATTTATGAAAACGCCTACAGTTTGGTTACGTTGTGGGTTCAAAATGTAAAAGTTTTACTATCTATATTTTTTGTATGTGCCTTAACAAAAAAATTGAGAAACAATACGTACATACAGTTACTTTAGTTTTATGTTATTATTTTGCCAACATAACAACAATGTTTAATTCTCGATATATCTTTAAAAATACTATGTGCAAGTAGGAATGTGTAGGTTTCATGTCCTAAACAACTTCACAGAAATCATTATCGACATATACTTAACACTATCAAAGTATGTTGTAAACGTTTACAACTTGTAACTATGCGAATCCACATCCTAAGGACTTTAAGTCGTATATGGAGTCCACATTCATTCCAAAGAGTTTCTGAACAAAATTATGACTGCGAGCTAGAACGTACCTAAATACTTTCCTGGCAATTTACAGGCACGCATTAAGAGCTTAAAATATGACAAGAAGTGCGAGAATAATACATTATATTTCAACAGGGAATCGCACTATTGTATAAAAGCACTGCTTGGCGAGCTTAAGGCAACTTTACATCTAAGTTCAAATAAGAATGATTTTAGTCATGTAAATAAGTCGAAGGAATTTCAACATTTTAGTAACCAGAGTTTTCAAAAAACCTTACAGTGCATTTGTTCAGTAAAAAAAAAAATCTATTTGCAAGTTCCTTAAACAAATTTTTAGAAGCTACCGACGATGTTTTTTTTTTGTACTATTTGCGTGAAGAATTCTTAAATGTAATAATGTCCCATCATTTTAATAATTGTTTGCTTCAATATATTTTCATCTTTTTTTCGGTCTCCATCTTGCCTTATCTCTTTGCTACCATTTTTCTTATAGGCACTGTAGTCGTCTTAACTTTAAAGCCCCAACACAGAATGCTCTATAATGTTGTCAAGCGATCCTTTTTCACTTTGCCAGTATTTATCGATGTTTCTAAGGCAATCAGTATACTTTACGATGCCGTTTGTCTCTGACCAATGGGAACAGGTCCACATTGCCATATTTTATGTTATACAATGCGTAGTTTATCATATGACCAGCCGTTTCTTGGACGTCGCCTACAGTGTTTACGAAAAGCGCTTTCTTATTATTCTTTGCTGGTGGCACCAGCTGCCTTAGTGAAAGATTGTACAGAACATTTTGGTAAACATTTAAGGGTTGTATTATTTTGTTTCCGAAGGCATACCTACACTTATGGGTGGCCTTATTATGTGCAAATTCTATGATAAAATTATGAAGAAGATGCTCTAAAATTAGCGTATTTACCAGATTTGAAAAACTTACCTCTAAAACCTGGCGTGTACATCATTGCTCGCATGAGAAGCTTAACCTCGAAAACGATGTTTAAAATTCAAGAATATATTTTCTCGTTTCCGTTCCCAACGATGAAAGTGACAACACATTATTCCGCAGCTGCCCTAAATAATGTTTCTTATTTATTACATACTTATACCACTACATTGTGATAGCCTGTAGGCGTACCGTCGTAGGCTTAAAATCGTGCACAATTTATTATATTTTATTTATGTTAATACAAAATGAATTGTCTATTTAGAACAAGATTTAAACGCAAGTAATTTGCTTATAAAACGCGGTTCAGAATTAACAACTTCAGTAGGTACAGCTTTGTCACTTTAGGAAAATGATAAGGCAATAGATTTCTAGCTGAGACTAGTTTAAAGTACATAATTACTTTATTTACATAGTATTTATCATTTTAATGGGAGTTATAATGACACGGTGTAACTTGCTAATAGTTTCTTGTGTTGCAACTCCAGACAATTTGTTGATTATTTTAAAATACCTTTCTATTACCTCGTTCGGTCATAATTTATTGATATTGGTTTGTTTGACACATAGCATTCTTTAAAAGTTCTTTGATCCAAATTTCATCATAATGCACATATTTCTTCGTCTTCTTCAAACTTTATTGATTTACTTATCGCATTCTTTTTTTCCATCCGTATTCAAATTTGGTGTCAAATTAGAAATCTTATCATCCTATATTGGCATTACCTAATAATATTCATATTCACGTATTTGATATTTGAATTTAGTACTCCAAAAAAAATGTTGTTCCTTCCGGGACTCAAACTCAAGACCGAAGCAAGAGGCTTTGTTTACCAGACCGCAGAGGCAATTCCTTTTTATCAACCTCTTTAACTTCAACACCTAATTGAATATGCATTTCCTAGTCGCTTCCAGACCAGAGTATGATTTATATTGTACCTAGGTGCCTTGTTTGGTTATCTACTTGATAAACAAGTACTTAAATGTGATTTAGAGCTGTTGTACAATTGCTTCTGGAAGCTCTTCTAGGAATGCTACTGTTAACTGATATATAGGCTGTGTAATGATCATTGGCAGCTAGAGGATATAAATCAAAGAAGCATTTCAGAGCGGCATGTTTAGAGCTTCCATTTCGCTTCTGATCTTTAATTGGCACTTATGATGACTATGAGAGACAACTCAATTATTCTATCTCACCTATATCATGCCTCAACACAGGAAATTTATTTGTTCAATATTTCGTTCTCACGTTTGTAAAGTTTTAACAGTAACTGCAAATGTTTCCCTACTACGTTCACACAAGTCACTCAAGTTTTTCGAGAGATGAAAATAAGAAATTATCTAAAATTCCTTTGGAAAAATCTTGCGATAGATGATTTCTTTTTGGAATTTACTTAGAACCTGATATGGAAGCCCTTGGTAATAAACAACTGCTTTGCAATAGAACAAACTTAAAGGCAGTAGTTAGCACAGCGGGGGGTGTAATGAAATACCCCAGGATAGGTTGCAGGTCTTCTTAATTAATAAGGAACTGGTGAAATTAGTTCCTTGTTAAAGAAATGCAGCGGCTGTGGGTCTGTAATAAGTAATTATCTATATCCTTCATTGAAATAATGATCAGAAATATTTTATTCAAATTGGGTCGTTTCGAAAACCCATAAAATAAACGAAAAAAAACCGAACCTGTCATCTATTGGTTGTAAAAATGAACTAACATTAGAGTTTTTGAATTACGTTTTTCAACTCAAAATCATTCGAGAGAATGATCATGATCACAGTCTATAGAATAAAACAAAGAAGCTCGTATCAAAATTTATTAACTCTTAATAATGTTGAAAATAATATTCCCCTTGCTTGGCATTGTCAGATCCAATACAAGTAGTAACGATTGCTTGTTAAATAGCTTTATCATTTACAAGTATACCACTTTATATAAGTAATTGGTCTTGAACTTCCATTAAATTTTACGTCATAAAAATTTTGAAATAGCTTCAAATTGCATATAGAGCTTTGACTGTTTCACCTTGATCTATTTTATGTGTTTTCAATGTAGGTGCATCAATTATTTCTAAAGATGTATTATTAATCCATTCAGTACGACCTTGCTTCAATTCAACAATTTGTTCCGT
>JARACY010001950.1:0-49357 GCA_029255725.1 Scrobipalpa atriplicella
CATTGTTTCAAGAGTCGATTTTTATTTAAAAAACTTGACTTACAAACCCAACTATAAGAGTCTTCTTTAAAGCTCCCTCCATATTTGGGATAGAGAAATATAAATGATGCAATTCTTTAAAAATACTAACACGAGATGCTAACCTATGTAACCTACTTATTTTTGATACAGGTGACAAGCTAAGTAGGAATTATACGAAATGCAAAACATCAGGCAGTAGGTAGGTACTGAATAATCAAACAAGCTCGCTGTCGGTTCGTGTTGCGTAAATCGAAATAGCTTAAAAATGACGCTCAACGCCTTAAAATAAGCAAAAAAAGGAAATCTTTTGATGGCACCCAAAGAGCCCCGTTTTATCAGCTTTGTTCCCTAATGAGGTCCAAATGCGTCTCTCAGAACCTACTTTACTAATGTTGCCAACTTTATAAAATGTTGAAAACAACGTTATAAAATGGTGCCAAGGATATGAGCGGTAGAGTTCCTTATCATGATAATTCAGAGATACTTTTCGTATCTTATTGAATGCTATTCAAGGTGGTGACCAATAAGTCATGGATAATACTGATAGAAGATTTAATCATGAGACTGAACAGCTTGTCTTAGTAAACTTTCTTCGAAATATGATACCTATAAATAAAATTGAACCTCCTTCCTATACAAAAGTGTTCGCTGGTTGAATAATTTAATAAGGAAGACCCATTTTTTTCATATTTGAGAAAATGTTACTAATTGTTTAGTTTCTTGTGTAGATTTTTCCCTATCAGTGTTATCCATAACTTATTGGATTCGACACATAAAAGTTGGCAACTCTGAAATCTTTTAGGTAAAATATAGAGGTATATTGTACCTTATATTTTGCAACTAGATGAATGTTGCTTCGTCTGAAATTCGGTTTGCTTGTTTGCTTAGGACGCTGGGTTGTTGGAGTAAATTGCTCTGATTGTATAAAGGTAAGGTTGACCTCTTGTTAGATGCTCGTAAATAAAGACGTAAAATCTTTGGCTATTGCTGTTATAGATTCAGGTCAAAGGAAGGTACCAAATAAAATTTGAAGGTGGATTGTTTTTTTTTTAACAGTTTCCTGTTTAAAGTTTTTAAAGGTAATATTATACTGTACCTCTACTGTGTGTGAAACTTACTAGGAATTTGTCTCTACAGCATATGAAGTATTCTTTGCCAGACTAAACGTTGTTAAATCTCATGTTCAAACTTTTCTCTTACCTAATACTTATGTTACTTACCTCTTCGACTAATTCGTTTCCTAAATCAACTAAGAACTTAGGTACCTATTTCAAATTATCTCAAAAATGTTTTGTTTTTTATAACATAATGTTACGTACGCATTTTGCTAAAGAACAGTAAGACATTCATTTAATGAAACAATGATGGATCTCAATCTTGAATATGCAATTGTTTAGCTTTATGCGAAATTGGCAATTTTCCGGCACAGCGGCTGAACAACGCACATTCTTGCAGAACTGACAATGTTGGGAACAGATCTGATACCCCAATGGTTCTCAAACCTAGATGGGTTAGGGTGGATCTACCCTCGTAAACCTTAAAATTTAAATATTCTCTAATTTAAAAGTAAAATTAGTACAAAAACTACACAATATTGAGTTTAATTTAAATTTCTCCATGTCTTTTCAGGGTGTTGAACCAAAAGTTGAGTTACCTTATTAATTATCATTTTTTGAATCTATTTTTTATATTATATTTACCTTGTAAGTATTTAATGAACTACACTGGGCAAGTCGTATCTTAAATTTAATTGTGGATAAATTTTTTCACGAACGAACAAATTGAATGTGATTTGTTTTGCAATCATAATTTTGCCATTGGCATTCTAGTACTGCCATGAAGTTAAATCAAATTACGGTATACACCGCCAGACCTCCCAGTTGGGTTGGGTACATGCAGAACAACACTTTGACGACTACTGATCAGATAGTCTAAGCCCAGTGCCAGTGGGTGTCTAGTGCCTACCAACTAGACAATGCATTGCGACACGATTTTGATAACAATGTGAGCTTGTTGCGACAAACACATGGGAATCTGCACTGAGAGCATAAAATAAATTCAATCTCAGTTTATTTATTGAAATGGGTTATTTTTTGTGGATATTTTTAGGCCCGTATTTATAATCAGCTCTCAAGAGTGACAGCGAGTTTGAGTTTGTATCAGAAATGTAATTTCAGTACAAAACGATCTGTCGAATCCATACTTAATATTGCTCTCAATCTTGAGATCGCTTTATAAATACGAGCCATAGATTCCTAAGACAGCGACATGTAGGGCACTATTTTCGCCTGATTTTGAATTTAACTCACACCACGGTAAATAAGTTTCAAAACCATAAGAAAAATTAAATAGAGTTACAACTCGCCCAGAAAAAAATAAGTGTTTGTATTTAAAGTAATTCGTGTTGTAAAGACAAGCTCACTTAAAAATTCCTAAGTAAATGAAGACATTTAAAGTGAGTACAGTCGAACTGCCTTCTTACTCTGAAAATGCAGAAAAGTTAATCAATTTGCTTTGCAGTTGAAGTTACTGGCTATTGAGTTTATCGGGTTTAATAGTTAACTAACTCTGTCTCATCTCCCCCTTTAGACACTTATTTTTTTCTGTTTTTATAAAAATTTAACTTTCTTTTTAAAGTTAATTAGTTACATCAAATAACAATGACGTGAATGGAGCATTGAACTGTCATATTACATAGGACCCTACATGTTTTACATATTTAATCTTTGTCTCATTGGTGTTTATATTTACAAATTTAAAGCATCAAATGATAGATGTGATGAAAAAAAAAACTACGATTTTCTGTAGTTTTCGTCGGAAAAGCTATAAAGCATTTCTAACGTAAATTACGTCCAAGATAACAGTAAAGAACGAGTTTCATAACCCCTCTACTGACATTTAGCAATCCGGCCTGTAGTAAAGCCTTAGCCACATTCACGTCGAGCATCGAGCGGGAATTATGCTTACAAAATTGCATTAGCTAGCACTGTCCCTAAAATGTTACACATTCAAGAGTGAAAGATAAACATTTATGCTGTACAAGTTATTACAAGAAAATTAAACAACTTATAATCAAAATCGCTTAATAGCCACCACTCGTTACCGAAAAGGTTTCCAGCCCAGCATAATGGCATATTGCAGTCGTATGAAAGTGAAACTAGCAGCACTTTGGCCGACAGCGCTTATAATTTCCGTTGACGTACGATACGACCACGCTTCAAATGAACGTGGCCAAAAAAGGAACTAACGCCGCCAACTTAAAATTTGACATTGATTTGACAGAACTCATTATACTGGAGAGCCCCCGTCCATGTTTAATGAAATCCGCGTCGCACTGGAAACAAACATCATCAGCGCCATGTCTACTGCATGTATAGTTTGTTTTGTAATGTCTAAGCCTAGCTAAGCTGCAGGTTCTTTAAGTGATCGAATCGTAGACTATGATCGTTCTAGCTAGTACTTATAGCAAAGGCTGTAGATTGAAAAATTTGTAAAAACAAATCGGTTTAGACAGACTGACCTCTAGTCTGATTTTACTACGTACCTATTGGTACACATAGCAATACAACTTTAACTTTTCTTTGTACATCAATTTATATTATAGTCCGACTAACGCTCGGCACCTAACTTGAGTGTGAAGAGGCCTTTAGCAATCCGGCTTGCAGTAACATCCCAGCACTTTATACTTAGAATTTGCATTCAAGGATCCAAGGCTTCTAAGAAACTCTTAAGTTATGTGACAAGTTGGAATTTATCTTCGTAAATGGCACTTAAATTTAACTTGAAGCGAAAAGACGCGAAAAACGTTTAATACGCAGGGCTTGGAAACTTAGCATGTTTAAAATCGTTTGCATTGTAAGTGTCTGTTCTAAGTCCTAACTCTGTTCAAGACGATTTGATACTAACAAACTGCATAAATTGCACGGAATATGCTTTGGTTACCCATCATTGTTCTAACTTATTTAGTAAATCGTATGCAACATCAGCTGAAAAACAAATAATTTTTGACAGGATTAATAAGTATCTCTCATCATGATCATGACAGAAAATTACATGAAGTAACTATTTTAATTAAGTCGTGCGTGTGCTAAACGAATCGACACCAATACTGACAGTCTTAAAACGCGAACCATATACGACCGTTACTTTGGCTAATGTTTGGCCACAATTCGGACAATCAAATCAAGAGTGATTAGGTCGTTAAACGCGAACACACACGCAACTCACCCATAAATAAGCTTTTGGGCCTTATAGTCCGGGGGGCGGCTGCATAATAGACGCCATAAACTACACACAGACAGAACACATAACTATACATATAAATAGCTTTCCGCCCCGCGGTTTCACCGCGGCTTAATGAGATTTCCCGTGGGAATGAGATATTTTCCCGCTGTAAAAAGTAGCCTATGTCCGTCTCCAGGTTACTATCTATCGTCCTGCCAAATTTCATCAAGATTGGTTCAGCCGTTTAGGCGTGAAAGAGCAACAAACAAACAGAGTTACTTTCGCATTTATAATATTAGTATGGATTATACCTAAGTAACCGCGTAGGTGCAGTTACAGCAGGAGGGGTCACTGGTCAGTATTGTTTTCAGATATGTATTGATTTAACCTATGCCTACTTAAATTGCTTGAACATCGACTGTATTTTCGCTCTGATGTTTGAATTTTGAGCCGTCAAATCGTGGTTTGATTGGACAACAGAACTGTATACTTACTAGTATCCGGAAGTAAAACTTCGATATGCTTTCGAAGCACCAAAATAGTAGGTAGGCGTGATCCTCTACATGGATCGATTTAGGTACTAACTTATGTTTTTATCAGTTCAATTCAATTAATTAATTTAATTAGGTTGATGGCAATCGCGGAAGCTTTTTATGGTTTGTTGTTTCATTCCAATAGTTTTACTGAAGTTTTTTGTTTGAGTTTTGTAAAGTTCAAAAAATTATTTTGCCGGACTCTAGACTATTATATTGAAAGTATTCGCGTGGGTTTCGTAATTAGAAGGAAACCTTGAAAATTTAATATTACGTCGTTTATGGTCAGGTGTGGTATTTAATTTAATATTGCATAAACTGATCTACACCGAAATATCGTAAAGTTTATCACGCAGTCTCTGGACAGCGCATACAAAAACTACACTTTTGCTAAATTTGGATTCCTCAAAATAAAAGGACTTAAAATATAACTGTCTGTAAAAATGACCTAAAACCTTTTATAATAACGCATTTTTAGGCAGCAAATTTTACTTTTCCTAAACTAATTAATAACAACTGTTACCTTTAAAATTCCACAAAAACTGTGGAATGCTAACTATCTTGTGTAATATCATGTAACCAGTGTTAATTGCATTTAGATACAAAAAACGTCCGTATTCCGTCTCTCATTCTTATCATCAACAATCGACAGTTTTCTCATGAAGAGCGTGCGAATCGACCCCTTCGTTCATTCATTCACTCGTTCTTTGTTACGTCATTTGGGTTTCGTAAAAAGCGAAATGTCATAATCTCATTCTGATTGATGGGCGGAGTGCCGTACCTACAAATCTGTAGTGTGCTGTACTGTACTGTTAGATTTGTTTTGTTTTATTAAGGACACGGGAAATACCTCATCTTAGCATAAGTTAGTATATGTATTAGTATAAGTTTTATCATGTATTTAATTACATAAATAAATAGCAAGTACTACCTGCTCGGAGATTTCCTAGATAGGTATGTCCAAAAAATGGCAATATAATAAAAATTAAGTACCTATTCATTATGAAACCGATAATCGAACCTCATTGCGATTTCTATCTACATTTTAAAAATTTCACATTTCGTTTTATTTTATCTATTATCTATTCTATTTTATACCTAGTTAAAACTGACAGCAACTTAATAATGAGAAAATGTAATATTAGTTCTAACTGCCTGAAACATTGCCTGAAATTATTTATTGCTCGTAGACTTAATTTATACGGACGACGAACCTAAAGTATAAATTCCGATGAGTATTAAATTTAGCCGAAGGAAAACGTTTAATTTGGATCTCCTAAATAACCAGGTCACTGCCTTGTTATCCGAAAATGGAATTTGAACACTAACGCCCGCTGAATCGCAGAATTATCATCATAATCGTAGTTATCTCGCTATCTCTAGAACTTTCCACAAACTCCTTAAAACCAAAATTCAAAATGGATTCCGATCTCCTGACGGGTTCTCGCTCTCCTCGCCGAATTTCCCTGGTATCAATAGATAAAGTCTAGTTTTAGCTTCCTATCAAACTTTCCGTAGACTTTCAGAACCTATTTTATGTTGTTTGTTTCAAACAAACCACGCACAAAATAGGTTCCGACTGACGGGTTTTCGCTCTCCTCGCCGATTTTCGCTGGCCCATGGGGCGAACAGACAAAAAGCCTAGCTTTAGTTTTCTATCAAACATTCCGTACAGAGCCACCGGGAAATCTTTTTAGCTGAGAGCGTCGCCACTATTATAGATTTGGTGGTACTGTAGCTTTTTTCAAACCGCGCACAAAATTCAAAATGGCCGATTTTCCCTGGCCCCAGTACCTAGACGAATCAATTGATTAGGCCCGCACGACGCACGTCACCGAGACCCGAGATCCGATCGATCACGATTATCCGCAGATCCCAGAGATGCCACTGTTATATTTATTATTATTCTTTACGCATTAAATAGCAATTTTCTTTGGAAATGTATTGTTCTCATGGGAAAACGGAAAACCACGGGTGATCTGTCATTTTTCGATCAAGCAACGCGCAATACCAAAGAGTCTACAGTTTTTGTTTCTCTTTATATCGAAACACTTTAAATGCTAAATCGGTCCCCAATTTTTGACTCAATAAACAAAATGGAAAAACTTCGATACTACTTACAAAGTACCTACAAAGAGGTGGGCTCATAAACTTCGAGGTCCTATCACGTTGCCTCTCTACGTGTCTTTGCAACTCGGATCGTAATTTGGAGCTGAGATGAGACACACTTCTTTAATTAAGCACAACTTTCACATTGTTGTTAGGTCTTTGTTTTCTTTGCCGTAACGTCAAAAGGAAGCTAAATATTCTCAAGTACCTAATAAGTATTATTTTTGGGTTGGGATTATTTAAACGTAGCAAATAAAAGATGTACCTAAATAGATCAAATTAGATAATATTAATATAACGTTGTTGTTGATAACTTGATGAAACATCTACCAACTATTCTCCATTTGTCTTATATAATTATGAATGTGACTTAATAAAACTTAAATAGGTAGTTCATTGTGTCACTTGTCTATGGTTTGGCGGAAATAGCTTAAAAGCTAATAAATTATGCCGTCGACGCTCTGCCTACCCTGCAAGTATATCTGTCATTTCATGTATGCTTCGACCTAACAGCGGTATATTGTGGCTTGTATTTATGCGACACTTCAGTGAAACATCGAAAGCGCGTTTTAGGATTGTCAAGCGATTGAGATTAATGGATTCCCCCGTAATTGGGATTCATAATTGAAATTCATTGGTTGTTGTGGATTCATTTCTCTGGCTGGCGTTCTGAGTTTATTATAAAGATTTGTTCATTTGGGAAATTGATATGAATATGGCGATTATTTCCAAAAATGTCTTACCTCACAGTGCTATTATGAAAGAAATAAATAAATTCAGGCCCTGCTCGAGGTGAATTTATTCTTTCTTTCATATTATACAAGAAAAATATAACAAGAATAAATTAATTTAAACATAGTCATGTGGTAGAGTAAATTTATATTTGCTAGTGTAATAAAAGTGCCTGGCTCTGTTAATTTTTCATTAAGTGAGTGTAATTTTCCTATCACCCAATCAAATTACTTCTTCGACCGATTTTTATTGATTGTTGATGTTTTTGTTCTGATACCCAACTCATGCAGTTTTTTATCCTTAGCGGTATTTTATGATTATGATTAGCTACGACGAAATTATGAACACTCCATCATTAGTCAAACTGATCAAGTTCTGATCCCACATCCGGTCCCATGTTTTAAAAAACAGGTAAGCCTGACCACGAATATCACTAAATCGTCCAGACATAATCGTAACACCCGGATTTCTATCGAACCGCCATATTTTTTTCGTGACCGCGACGAATTAGAGACAATCGCGCACAAAAAAACGATTGCCTCTCTAATAGAGTTTTTCGACTCTCGCAGATAGATTGGTGACAGAATGCAACAGGACAAAGCAATGGATAGAGAGATGTGTACAGTGCAGCTGCTGCAGAATATATAAAATGTTTTTTTTAAATAGAAATTTTGGCTTGGACTTTATTTACTTGTAGGTTAATTAATGTTGCCATTTTGTTGTATTTATTTTGATTGATACTTCTTTATAGCATAAGAAATTGTGGATTTTCAGAAGATAATATTATTTAAATTAAATTATTTTCCAAAATTTTTAAATTATCTAATGATGATCTAAAATATAGACTTTGTTGATAAGTAGAGGTATACGCATTTTGTTGATTTTTATAACAGTTATTTAGAACTTAGTCGTTTGCGGTGGACAATAATTAGGTTGCGGTAAATTCCGATAACATTTGCCTGTTTCCTTAATTAAGGCTCGTATTTATAAAGCGATCTCAAGTTTGCGAGCAATATTAAGTATGGATTTGACAGGTCGTTTTGTACTGAAATGACATTTCTGATACGAACTTAAACTCGCTGTCACTCTTGAGTGCTGATTATCAATACGGGCCTAAGATCATATACAATGAGGAACACTAGTTAGAGGTACCTACTGTACAGACAGCAAAGGCGATTGCTGTAAAGGGTCTAGGAAATTATTTATGTATTAATGCTATTTCGTATATTCATTGAAGTAAATGTATTGTAGAAGCATGCGATCATCCCTGCACAGATATCTCGTTTGCTGACTGTAAGATTATTTTTTCTATCGTTCTCGCGAACAAGAGTGAAACTGTATGCAGCCACACGTATCCACCTCTATACAACGTTCACGACATGACACAAGATGCATTATTAAGCATTCCTCACATGCTGGTGGCTGTAAATTAGCATGTGTTCTTGCCTGCCGAAGCAAGACCAGCAAAAAGTGGAAAGCGATCATCATTACACGCGTCTTTAGCAAATTACCAGCCGTTAAGAGTTACGAGCGGTCTCAGCATGCTGCATGCATCATACTGCATGCTTAATGCATGCTAGTGATATATGGCGCCTTTGATTTGAACGTGCCGCCGAGTCGCAATGTTTTTATAGAACCGAATTCAAAAGCAAATAAAGCCAAGGGATTCGAGAGTTGTGTATTGTGATATAATATAAGTATATTGTATTGTATTGTATAATAGGCTGACAACCCGTCACTAAAGCAATATACAGATGTATCTGAAAAAACCCTCATTAAGTAGTTGTCAGACGTGGCGTGGCGGAACGACTTGTTTAGGTCGTTGACGCTCTATCTACCCCATTAGAGACAAGGCATGATTGTATCTATGTATCGTCCACATACAGAAGCTATTCAATTATCGATTAACTAATAAATAGCTCGGAAAGCGAACGAAATTCCTGACCAATTGGAATTGCTGGCTGTCTTGTTAGTCGGGTTGATTCCGACATGACCTAACCAATGGCTTAGCAAATTTAACGGTTTGTTAGTCGGCTATTTACATTTGTTATTCGTGATTCACCGAAATAATTCCAAATAACAGAAGTTTACTTTTTTATAATATTTAAAGTTTCTTATAGTCACGCTTGTAACCTTTACGTAGTAGACAGACCATCAATGACTTAACAATGTCTGAGGATCATTTTAGAAAGATTTGTGTATTCTTTATTTCTTTTCGTGTGAGTCTCAAGCCGATCGACCCGATGAACCCTAGTGTCAGAGTTTTTAAACCGCCTATAGCACAGCTAATAGGCCTCTGATGTCTAAGTCACAATACACCAAAACCATCATCTTTTTCTACTGATTCCACAGTATGTCCGGCAAGGGAAGCAGCTGAAACATTCTATATTTTTTTTATCCCTTTTAGTCCAGATTTGTTGTTTCATGGATGACTTTTAGCTGCACTTGACCTTAAAATAAGGTTAACTTGTGAACTTGGATTCTCATTCAAAGTAGATAAACCGATTGACAAATTAAATTACACTAATCAGACTGAAAAGGATTTGCCAAAAACCGGATTTCTAATATCATACCGAGTAGACAATAAATTCGCTGACCTACATTGGGTTGATATTTATATAGATATTGGTCATACATTGATATCTACGGCGAAAGTTTTATGAACTTGAGTGGTAATCGACTTCTAATAAAATGATTGCAACATCATAAGAAATAAATAAAACATGCTGGACTGGAAATTTAGGCGATGGGCTGACAACCTGTCACCACTGAGTAGGTAATGTCTGACAGTATTAGCGATACACATTTCAATCAAAAATGACCATAATTATGGCCCTCAATATTTGTCAAACTTGGCGAAAACGCCTAAGCGTTTCACGCTCTGCCATCCCCATTAGGAATGAATGCGTGACTTGCCATCCTTTTACTGCGGGGTAGGTACACTGCACTGTACATACCTTGTGAACTACGCCCATTGGTAGAACCAGTATGTCTTGCATGTATTATGATGTCATCGTAGTGATGTCATTGCATAGCCACTTATTTAAATATCGAATATTTCTCTGTTAGTCACGAATGCAGAGGATGGTAGAGATGCCAACCTTGAACTCAATTTAAAATTAATATCAAAATCTCTACATAATATTAACATGAAAAGTGAGAATTTAAAAATTTGCCCCGAGCAGGACTTGAACCTGCGACCTTCGGATTACCGCACCATACTCATACTCAACTTTGCTCAACTAAGCTATCTCTACAAAAATATTCATCATATTGGCATGTTTAGTTATTTTATGGTTAGGTTAGGTAAAATACCTGTATAAATTGGTAAATGTTTCGATTCGGTAGAACAATAATTGTTCCTAAATTAATTGTAAAATTAGTCCTGTCACATTCAGATAGGAAGCAAGCAATTTTTTTTTTTCGCTCCCTCTGTTGCAGCATGGAAGCAATATTTACTATTTACTAAGCTACATAAATTATGAAGATAAACAGCTCTTTATTCAGCTAGAGCTTCCTCCCTTCAATCAAACCAAACCTTATAACTATTAGTTTAAAGTTGTTAATTACACAAGCAGCTAAATACAACCAACGTCTTTAGAAGCTGCAATCATAGACCTATTGTCTGTAGACTGGGCTTTTATACCTAATAGAAAATTTTTCACGTCAGCTGGCTGAAGCTCCAGGCGTAGGAATTCTTTATCTATCTACTTTCATTATTTTATTATGAAATAAACGTTAAAATGAAAAAAATAAATGTTAAATTGAAAATAGTGGATCCTGCTAATGCTAAGATCCTACACAACAACAAAAATAATTAATTACGGCTGGAGCTGGAGTTATAGGGTTCTATCGGCCTAATACCTACACTACAGCCGCGTCAATAAATAATAGATCTTTGATTTTATACAAGTTTTCTAGACACGGCCATAACGTCTAACCGCCCTTATTAACAAGGTAAACTAGACGTCCTTCCTCCCGCTTCTGGTTATAACTTCACTACACCTAAGTATTTCACGTCAGGTAGTTAATTTTAACCATGGGTGTGCGTTGCGTACCCTTTATCTCACGATTGCCGCTCAGCCATATTTGTGGTTGTGCGAACAGACACGCGCACTAACAGGTTTACTATGCCGAACTCATGCAAACTAAAGCAATGTGCGTGCAAGTACATTTACACACAAGTATGGTAACGCGGCAGTCGTGGGATAATTATACCTGCACAGGTTTAGCCTGTAGGGGCTACAGGTAAGGCGCAGTGCTATAATCACTGCCAGCTTCCTTAATTACTTAGTATCTAGAGGAAATTACCATAAACACCTTAAGGGGAGGAGAGTAGGGAATGCAATCTTGAGCTGAGATTGACAAATCGAGAGCTCTGTAGCGTATGTTGCTTGTTGGACATTATAGTCTCTCTATAATAGGGTTATTCTTTAGGAGTTAAATATTAAGATTAGTTGGCCGAGTGAAGATGGATGGGAAAAGGGTAGCTATCCGCCTGGTCGGGTGTTGTGACCAGGGGACCGAAGTCTAATTGGTCATGTTTGGAACTTGTATAACTGCAGTACCTACGCTGAGAAAACTTCAATACCGCGTTTTAGAACTTGTGTTTCTTATTGTGGCGTCATTCATCGCTTCGCCACGCTTGGCAGGCGGGTTGGCAAGCACAATGCAAGTGCTCTGTTCCTGGATAAATATCACTTATTCAGCTTTTACGATATCCCACAGGAAGATATGCTGTGATGCTATTCTGAAAAACCTGTGCATTCAAATGTATTTTAAATATTTTTACTTTAATTTTTACATTGTTAGTCATATTTATTCATTGCACTGTTTTAACACCCTTTATAGGTACACTTTCCTTATTGGATCAGCACTAGTATGGGTTTTTCTGACTTGTGTCGAGTAAGTAACCCAATACTCTTGTGCAACTAAAAACTAAATATTATAATATACCTACAAGTCAGCAGCTGAATCCTGTCTACTTAGAACTTGTTTAGCAATGTGTAAGCTCAACAGAAAAAATTCTTGTTTCTGCCATCATAACTAATTTAATTTTCTTTATTTTCAGGTTCGTTGAATTTATTTAATATTGAAAACTTGGATCCGAGTTTCAAAGAATAAACACGCAACTTGAGTAAGTTTTAGAGTTAATTTCAAAGAATAATTAATTTTGTTTGCATTTGGTATTGTTTTTTAAATGTTTTTAAACATGATAGAGGGATTTTGACCTAGAAGAGTGATATTTTCTTGTACCCGTTGCCTAAAACATTGAACTAGCAAGGAAAGTTGTTTGTATAATTCCCACTAGCAAAGCACATACTAAGTTAGCTACATAGATTAAAGTATTGGCACGTATTGGTCAATTAATAAAAGTAAAACAAAATAATATCATGTTCCGCGACATAATATTTAATTTGGATGGATATAGGTATAATCATCAATCGCACAAAAAGCTAGCAACTACTCCATAACCTCTAACCTTCCGTGACATTCAACGCGCAAAAACCTCACCTTTATAAAATTCCATACAAATTGGCCATGTTTTTCAATACAACCATTTCTCTAATGTTGCCAGCCGTAGAACAATGTTGCTATCCGCACATTTACTACGATATTCCCACATAAGGTTATCATGTGAACGAATGGTGGGAAACAGAGTAACAATCAGTTATGCAACGAACTGGTACAGTTGTTGACGGTAAATGGTTTTTTTGTTGTATAAAATTGGCTGTATGTGTGGAGACAAGTCTTTGTCTCAAATTCAAGAACGTTTTAGCGCGCTTGTCAATTATTGATTGGTTTTATTTTATGAAAGGTAGTTTTTATTGAAGAATTAACTTATTGAATACTATTTGATTTCCCATTTTAAAATGAAATAATTGCCTATCTCATCTTATATTTGTCTCAAAGACGGAATCCATTTTGACAATTTAATAACCTCTGCTCCAATATCGTAATTGAGTCAATCAAAAAGCGAAACCATCAAAGCGTTATTAAGGAAATGCTTCTGAATAACAGTGATTACTTATTATGTTGTCCCTTGTCCATTCGAGGTAGTACATTTCTAAACTTATTTAAAATCCCGTCACTTACCTACTCGAAATTAGAACAATAGAGAAGAGAAATCCACAGCTGATTTACAGTTGTCAAAATGACGTTTAGATAACAAAGTATTTGAATGGTATTTGATTATAATAAAAAATTGCTTGCTTCCTATCTGAATGTGACAGGACTAATTTTACAATTAATTTAGGAACAATTATTGTTCTACCGAATCGAAACATTTACCAATTTATACAGTTGTGGATGGACTTCGAAATAAATAATTTAAATCGAGACAACAGATCCAATTCCAAATTCGAAAAACGGGTGCTGTTTGTTTCATTGTGATTCACAATTTGTGAACTGTACGCGGACGGAACTGGCTGGAAATTGATTGAGCAATTTTGGCGGGCTTCCATTTTCAGTAACAACTGGTAACAACATAATTGTTGCGAGGCACACGCGCGGAAAAACCTTCAAAGGAGCGAACGTACAACGGAACGCGATCGGCGCGATTAGCGGTCGGCAGAAGCCAAATTTTGCATGATTGGGCTTCATTAAAGCGACCGCGGGAAGATACGGAACCTAAACTTGTGTATACAAAATTGATGAAAACTTTTCCAAATAAATAGATACCGAATTCTTGTTTTCTAAAACATGGTATTCGTCTCTACTAGATTAGATTCAGGTTGATTGACGGTTGTTTAATTTAGCGTCCGAAAAATGGCTTTGAGAATTTATTTTCAACTTGGATATAAAAGAATATGTTTTATTATTTTTTGGCCATTTTAAGAATTGTTTTACGACTAGAAACAGAAAGCCATGTCTACGCCGCGTCAACGCATCTTCGACTTTATAGCATTAAGATTAGGGTCAATTTGTACTGTGTCGAGTCATACACTGAACCTAGCAAGAAAACATCCAATCACCATTCAGAACGCTCACACGTCATACATAATTTCAACCAATAACAAAGCGCCAAATGGCCACTCACTTCATGCATATATTCTCGCAAGACACACCATACGAAACTAACCTAAAAACGTTATTTTTTGTAAAATTGCTTATTAAAGCATTTAATGTCAAGAAAAACATCTTTTCTTTTGTTCCCGTAACGAACAAAAAGTGGCGACCGTGACAGGACCTGCAAGTCAATTCGGATTACGAAGTTCTCGGATTTCCTTTGTTCGCCGTGGAGGTACAAAGGTCAACGCCACGACGACATCACCTGCAGCGCCTAGAGGGTCTCTGATGGTATACCAGCGACCAGGAGCTGTGCCTAGAAGTGCATCGTGAAACCGACCTGTCCAAAAACGTCGAATTTCAAAGAGGAAACCTGAAAATCGTTACCTATTCCCAAAGGAGGTCACGCCTATTGAAGAAGCAGTCAACGGCCGGGAGCCGGGACCCCTGGACTACGTCAGCTTGCCTGCCTTTCTTACTGTGAGCTCGTTCCTTTCTAAAATCCTTTCTATCCAATCTATTTTTCAAGCAGTGAATATAGCTCCGTACTTCTAATTTTATATGTCAGTTTGCCTAATATTGCCTATGTTGTGCCTATTACGACTCAATCATTCCATTTCACGCCTAAAATAAGCCAAGTTGTAACGATAAATCACAAGTTTACCGTTCCCTTAGCCACCTACGTAATCAAAATTGCAAGTCATTGTGCTTAGTTCATCTGTCCATAACGCCTGTAAGTACCTAAACTATAAAGTGCAACCATAGTACAACATTCTAAATCAGCTTACGCTCGCGCCCCGCTTAATTTTTATTCCATTATCAGCTATTTAGCGCGCCAATTACAATCTATTCCAGTGTACCGTTAACGATCGACCGGCCGGCCACTGCGCCGTCGGGCGTGACGTCACCTATTGTCCTCGCGCCTACCTGCACTCGCGCGCATCAGCTGATCGCCGCGTCGAGCCGACCGTTACTCCGTGCACCAGCTGGACCTACGAAGTGAGGAGCGTGTCGTATGCAATTATTTCATTTACTTTCGCTATTTTAAAGTTTTACTTCAATTCTAGATAGTACATCATCGCAATGCCTAACGACAATAAAGTCCCAGACACCCTTCAACCTTGTATTACTAAACGCAGTAATATTAAGGGACGTGTAACTAAATTTAAAAACTATGTTGATAATATTAAAACAATGGAAGATATTCCAGATCTTGAGCTAAGAAAGCTTGCGCTGAAGTTGTCTAGATTTGAAGCATTATTCAATGAGTTTGACGAGTTGCAGAATCAAATAGAATCACTAGTATCTTCAGATGATGCAAATTTAGCTGAAGAATTAACTAATCGCGATAATATTGAACAAGATTTTGATACTTATATTGTTATTGCCGGACAATTATTGGAAAATCATAAAAATGAGCCAGCTGGTTCTGATGCCAGTTCATATGTCTCTAGTCAAAAATGTTACGAGCACAATGATGATTGTAGTATGGTCGGTTTTAAATTGCCAAACATCAGAATTTCTACCTTTGACGGCAGTTATTATAAATGGTTAGAGTTCAAAGAAACTTTCGAATCTTTAATTCATGATAACAAGAAAATAAAAAACATTTTTAAATTCCATTACCTCAACTCTTATCTGGAGGGTGAAGCCGCCCGTGTAGTTTCAAACTTTGAAGTTTCGGATAGTAATTATACCAAGGCTTGGGCACTCTTATGCGAAAGATTTGATAATAAACGACAATTAATCAATAATCACCTTAACTCACTTCTTAATTTTGAGTCTGTGCGAGAAACTAGTAAATCACTACGTTTTATAATTGATCACTTAACTAAAAACCTGCGTGCCCTGAGCTCTCTAGGATTACCTACTGATAAGTGGGATGTCCTAATTATTCATATGGTCACTGCAAAGCTAGACAATACCACCTATTTGAAATGGGAAGAGCATAGAAACACTATTTCCGAAATACCTACTCTTGATGATTTTTTTACATTCTTAAAGAATCGTGCGGACGTTCTTGAATCCGTTCTGCGAAACAAACAGGATAGAGTCAAACCAGGTAATCTCAATCCCCCTCCAAAGGCACAAACCAAATCTTTTGTCGTTACCTCTAAAGGTTTTTCTAATCCTAATACATCGAGTAAACTATCGGATTGTGTAGTATGCAAAAGCAAGCATCGTCTTTACGAGTGCCCCTCGTTTAAATCGAAAACTTCTGAAGAGAGGGTTGCTCTCGTCTCATCCTTAAAACTCTGTATAAATTGTTTAAGATCTGGCCATGAAGTGGAGAAATGTACCCTCCCAGGATCTTGCCGCACTTGTAAAAAGCGTCATAATTCTTTGCTACATATAACTAAACCCGCTGAGGGTACTAGCTCTAACCCAACAGCTCACACAATAGCCATGCCTGCTTTTTCTTCCCCAAACGACCCATTAGTTTTATTCAGTACAGCCGAAGTCTTAATTTCCAACCTTGAAACTAACGAATCTATAACTGTCCGAGCTGTACTTGATAATGCAAGCGAGTCGTCCTTTATAACGGAGTCAGTTAAACAGAGGTTAAACATAACGTCAGAACCGTCAGATGTCAGCGTTGTTGGCATAGGTGAAACTAAACTCACTATCGACGCAGACAGATGTTCTCTCCGTCTTCACTCAAAGTCTAGTCCTTTTAATATTACGATGAGTTGTCTAGTAGTACCTACTATAGCAGAAAATTTGCCTAGAGCTCCTTTGGATCTTAAGTCCCTAAATATTCCCAATGTTAAACTAGCAGACCCCAATTTTCATAAGCCGTCTCCTGTCGATATGCTCATTGGAGCACAGCTTTTCTGGTACCTTATTGGCTCTGAAAAGTATCCTCTAGGGCAAACCGAGCCTTGCACTCAACTAATAGAGTCAAAATTGGGATGGTTAATTGGGGGTCCTCTGCCTACTCTACATTTTAAAAACAAACACCAAAAAACATTAATTTGCAATTTTATACTAAAGGAAGATAGTTTTCCTAATCTGAATTTAAAAGATGATTGTATTCCTAGTCTTACTTCTAAGGAAAATATTATGTTTCCTAACCTGCCTACTCAGGAGCATGATCTCACTACTCTACCTACCATGACAAAGAGTCTACTCACTCTACCTAGCAAAGGTGATTTTCCTAATCTGACTACTAAGGAAAATAGTTTGCCTACTCTACCTACTGAAAAGGACTTTCCTAACCTACCTATTGAGGAGAGTACTTTGTCTACTCTACCTACTAAAAGGGATTTTCCTAATCTGCCCTCTAGTAGCCAAGATAGTTCGTCTTCTTTACCTAATAAAAATGGTTTTCCTAATCTAGAGTTAGGAATGTCTAAGTTTTGGGAATTAGAAAGCTTTCCTCAAGGTCAATCGTACTCAAACTATTCCAAGGAAGAACTACTATGTGAACAACATTTTATTAACAATACTACCCGTTTAAGAGATGGTCGCTTTTGTGTAGGTTTACCTTTACGAGAGGAACGAGATTCTCTAGGAGACTCGTACCAACTAGCTTATAAAAGGTTTTTAAGCCTAGAAGCACGCTTTAGAAAGCAACCAGAACTCAAAAAGGCCTATACCGAGTTTATTCATGAATATGCTGCACTTGGACACCTCTCTGAAGCTCCTGTCACAATACCAATATACGGATATTTTCCCCCCCACCATCCTGTAATTAGAGAAAAAAGCGAATCTACCCAGTTGCGTGTCGTTTTTGATGCTGCAGCTCGTTCTAGTTCAGGCCTATCAGTTAATGATATACAAATGGTGGGTCCCACAATACAAGACTCTCTATTTAATATTCTTATTCGTTTTCGCCAATATAAATACATTTTATCAGGAGACATAGAGAAAATGTTCCGACAGGTCAGTATGAGAGAGTCTGATCGAGATCTTCAGCTAATACTTTGGAGAGACAATGATGATGAGACTCTACGAACTCTACAATTAAATACGGTAACTTACGGTTACTCTAGCGCTAGTTGGCTTACAACAAGGTGTATCTGGCAGTTGGGAGAGGAATGTAATGATTTTAAAATCAAGACTATCATCCAAAACGATTTTTATTGCGACGACTTATTGACAGGTGCTAATACTCCTTCAGACCTCCTCTACATACAACGTTCAGTTTCGAATGAACTTTCAAAAGGCTGTTTTCATCTAAGAAAATATCGTTCGAACCTCCCTGAGCTTTTTCTATCCGATGCTGTTAATCAAGAGAAAGGTAACTTAATAATTAGCAGCTCTACCAGTACCTTAGGCGTTGGTTGGTCACCGTCTTCAGATGAACTACATTTCCACGTTGAATATACACCTCCTAAGGTACTCACTAAAAGGTCTATTCTTTCAACCACCTTTAAGATTTTTGATCCACTTGGATTATTGTCTCTATGTACTATTAAGCCAAAAATTTTATTACAGAAACTGTGGATTCGAAAGCTAGACTGGGATGAGCCTGTCCCCCAAGACATTCAAGCTACTTGGCAAAGATTCACTGAACAACTTGATTTTATTTCATCACTACGAATCCCAAGACATGTTTTAATTGATGACTCAAACATTGAAATGCATTGTTTTTGTGACGCCTCCCAAAGTGCCTATGGCGCTTGCATCTATCTTAAATCTACTGATCAACAAGGTAAAGCTAAAGTAGCTCTACTTTGTGCTAAAGCTCGCGTCGCTCCTATAAAAGCCACTACAATACCAAGGCTAGAGCTATGCGCTGCTCTATTGGGAGCGCAACTAAGCAAGTCAGTTACACAAGCCTTGCGTTGTAAGATAAAGCGTCACGTCTACTGGACAGACTCGAGCATTGTTTTGGGTTGGTTAAGGTCGCCTAATAAAACTAAAACTTTTGTTGCTAACAGGGTTTCGGCGATAGGAGAACTTACCGACTACTCATCTTGGCGTCATGTACCAACGGCAGAAAACCCCGCAGATTTTGCATCGCGTGGCATAGAGCCACAGCATCTCGGCGATTGCAGTCTCTGGTGGAATGGTCCATCCTTTCTCTCTCAATCAGAGTCTTCTTGGCCTACTAGCCTATTGATTCCAACCGATTTGCCCGAACTTAAAGCGATTGTCGCTTTGGTGGCGGAGGTTGAGCCTTCGGCTCCAGTAGTCGATTTCCAACGTTATTCTAAATTGGCAACTCTACAACGAGTCTATGCTACAGTTTTAAGATTTTTCTACAATTGTAAAAATCCTAAAAATAAAATTATAGGACCTCTTCAAGTTCATGAACTCAATCACGCTATGCAAACTCTTATAATTATAGCTCAAAAAGAGTCTTTTTCAACTGAGATTTCTCAACTAAAAAATAAAGGAGTTTTTTTAAAAAAGGGAACCTTATGTCCCTTAAATCCATTTATTGACGAGACAGGCTGCCTTCGAGTTGGAGGGCGAATCAGTCAATCTTCTCACCCCTACGAAAAGCGTCATCAAGCTATTCTCGATGCTAAACATCCCTTGACCAAACTTATTTTTCAGGAGGAACACAAGCGACTCTTACATGCTGGCCCTCAACAGATTCTCGCTTCAATCAGAGACCGCTATTGGCCAATTGGGGGTCGCAATTTAGCTCGCAGTGTTGCTCGAAACTGCTTGATATGCCGCCGATTTAAGGGTCAAACTATGACTAATATCATGGGGGATGTTCCGAAAGAAAGAGTAGAGCCCGATTTCCCATATACTACTGTTTCATGTGATTTTGCAGGCCCATTTTTAATAACTGACCGCAAGGGTAGGGGGTGTAAAATAACCAAAAGCTATTTGTGTATTATGGTGTGCGTTCGCTACCGATGCATTCACTTAGAAGCCGTCAGTGCTCTATCTACAGATGCCTTTATTTTAACTTTAAAGAGATTTATTGCTCGCAGGGGAATGCCTAAGATAATTTACTGTGATAACGGCAGGAATTTTGTAGGAGCAGCTAATGAGCTAGAAAAATTCTTAAAATCAAATAGTAACTCTATCATTGAGTATGCAGCTTGTCAAGGCATTGAATTTAGATTCTCTCCTGCATACGCTCCGCACTTCAATGGACTGGCTGAGGCCGGAGTAAAGTCGGCTAAGCACCATATTTATAGGGTCTTAGGAAATACTCACCTCACGTTTGAAGAGCTGTCTTCACTGTTTGCTCAAATAGAATCCATCCTGAACAGCAGACCCCTTTGTCCTCTTAGCACTTCTCCTAATGATTTCCAACCCCTAACCCCTGCTCACTTCCTGATTGGCAGGCAGCTAACTTCGCTGCCCTCGTCAAGCTACATCGAATGCAACACTAATCGCCTTGATCGTTTCCAGCGCATAGAACAAATCAAGCAACATTTCTGGAAAAGGTGGGCCAGCGAATACGTTGCCGAACTACAACAAAGAACCAAATGGCGGACGAAATGTAGAGACTTGAGACTAAATGATTTAGTACTTGTAAAAGAAGAGAATCAACCACCTCTATGTTGGCGCCTTGGTCGAATAATCAAGCTCTTTCCGGGTCCCGACGGTATTCCACGTGTTGCCGATATTGCTACAGGTCAAGGAACGATGCGGAGGGCTATCACTCGTCTCTGTCTTCTGCCTACAGCCGAGGAGGACAATCTTGCAAGCTCTACCTAAACCTTGCAAGGGCCGGGAGGATGTCTACGCCGCGTCAACGCATCTTCGACTTTATAGCATTAAGATTAGGGTCAATTTGTACTGTGTCGAGTCATACACTGAACCTAGCAAGAAAACATCCAATCACCATTCAGAACGCTCACACGTCATACATAATTTCAACCAATAACAAAGCGCCAAATGGCCACTCACTTCATGCATATATTCTCGCAAGACACACCATACGAAACTAACCTAAAAACGTTATTTTTTGTAAAATTGCTTATTAAAGCATTTAATGTCAAGAAAAACATCTTTTCTTTTGTTCCCGTAACGAACAAGCCACATCAACTTAATCGACAGTTTGCTTTTCACTACGGGAAAAATATCTTATTCCTATGAATTTTTGACACGACGATCCGAGAAGCTAAAAGTAAATATGCATGTATATTTTCCTGTTCAAACTTCAAAAGGTCTCAACAAGTCGAGTCGTGTGTGGCGACTTGGAAAAGAGAATTGCCAACAAAAGTAATTATTCCTTCAAACTGCGGCTGCCTCGTGAACCCTTCTGACAGAATAATTGTTTAGGAAACGACTTTCAATTACAGTGTACATTCCGCGGCCGAAAAACTTGCTAAGAGAACACTCTATAGGAAGTTTTGTGAATGTATGCAACATGGTGGTGAAATGACTTGAGTGTAGGGTTACCATGACGAGACGTGAAGACCCAAAATGACTGACTTTCGGAAAAAATATCTAATTTATGGATAGTATATATCGATGTATAAGTAGTTTGTACAAAAATTAAGATTTGTACAATCTGCAAGCCGGGCTGTCCAAATTTCCTCAATTTGTAGAACTAACCCAAGTGTTATTTTTAGTTTTGGGTAAGTAAGACACAAAAATCTATAATAAACAGATTTAATATTATAATAATATTAAATTAACTTGAAAATGTCTGTCATGTGATGTGGTACCCCTATTTGGGTTGGGTGTGACAGTTTGCGGG
Organism: Scrobipalpa atriplicella; assembly: GCA_029255725.1. Lineage (NCBI taxonomy): Eukaryota > Metazoa > Arthropoda > Insecta > Lepidoptera > Gelechiidae > Scrobipalpa > Scrobipalpa atriplicella. Next base: position 22,249 of record JARACY010001950.1, read on the forward strand.
TCTATTTTAACTTCAAACGACAACGTTAGGGTTTTACGACGACATTTCAGTGTAGTGACCGGAAAGGGTGTCAGTTTGCTCAGATGTGAACCTTACATCACAGTGGAAACACACGTAGATTACAATAATGACGGAAACTAAGGCTCGTATTTATGAAGTGATCTTAAGATTGAAAGCAATTTTGAGTATGGATTTGACAGGCCGTTTTATACTAAAATAACATTTTTGAACTCGGGCCTATGCTGATTATACACAATCTTATTTTCGTGGAAATCAAACTTTTATCTGTGGTAAAAAGTTGCTAGTGTTCTTCAACTAAACTTTGTGTGCGTGCTACAGGTACACTATGCCAAACTCACGCACACTAAGGGAATATACTTGTAAATTTGCATACACAAGTACCCAATGGCCGTGCGGCAGTCGTGAGATAAAACAACTTGATATAGGAGGTAGTTGTCCAAAAATATTATCTTTATAACAAAGCTGTTACAAACTTCCTCCTAGTTTTATACCGGGTGTAAGGGACAGCGTACCAGAAACTGAAAGGGGTTGCTCTGTCAACGAAAGTAAACAACTTTCACCAGGAAATTCTTTCATGGTACGCTGTCCCTTACACTCGGTATAGCAAAACCGCTGAAAACAGAAATCCAATAGTACATCGTCGTCTACAAACTTGGTAACTGGATTATGTGCAGCTGAAAATTGAATTGTCCACCCAAATCGAGTTTCAGGAGCAGATCTGGAGTGGAACAAACTGGTGGTTCCTTATAATTGAATAAATAATTAAGAAACATAATAAAACACAAAACGGGTGCTGAAAAAAAAAAACACAAAACTGGTGTAAATTATACCATCAGTGATCTCCTTTTCTCTTATGATTAAGGATAATTTGGTTAATCTCCGAGTATGTAAATTAATTATGTCGATTATAAAATTCATTGCATCTTATACTGCATCCTATCTATTATCATTGTCAAAGTTTCAAAGCCTGTCATATTTATTTTTTCTTTGAGCCAAATACGTAGTACACGTATTATGATACCTGGTAGGTATATACTACAGAAAGAATCACAGCTTTTACAACGCTGGAGTAAAGTATAAAATCCTCGGTCTGCTTGGCATGCCAATTGTATCTGGATATAACCCGATCAAAGATTGCCATTACTACCTGTACCACATTGTACCTACTCGACCAGTGATTATGACGTCACAAGAGCGACTTCCCGGTCACACGCGTGACTCCACAAAAGCCTTCGTGATGTAGCTCTATTTACTCCTGCACTAAGTGAAGGCTTAAAATGAACGTGGCAAAAAGAAGAACTAACGCCGACATCGCCCTTAACTGCCTACGTGGTCTCGTGGTCCGGAGGTCCCGGGTTCGATTCCCGGCTGATGACTTTGTGTTGTTGTTTCTTGTTTGGATAGGACATTGCAGGCTGATCACCTGATTGTCCGAAAAGTAAGATAATTCTTGCTGTCGGATGGGCATGTAAATAGTCGGTCCTGCGCCTGATCTCTCTCTGGTCGTCAATTCTGTCCCATCAGAATAAGAGATTGAAGGAATAGAGAGTGTTGAGTGTTTTTATTTTCAATGCAATTAATTTAAAATTGATGGCGCCACCTCTGCAGCTCTGTTCGCCCCTTAACATTAATGTAAAGAGAGCTTTTGACAAAAACTTTGCGTGGGTGAAGCACACATGATCTTTATTGTGTTACTCATCAAGTCAACGGTAATTTTAAGTCATCGAGTTTTCAAAGAAACCTTTTTACACAGGTTCTTCATCCCGTTGCGTTTTACGATAACTTGCCATTTTCATTTTCGTTGTAATAAGTAATTTAAAGTAAGTCAGTTGTGTGTTATTTTGTCCACGTAAACAGGGAAGACTATTATAATATGATGTCATAATAAAAACTTTGTACAGTATCAAATTATCTGCAACACTTTGCTGCTTTTTTCTATGTTCTTTGAGTGCATCAATTTAAATTTAAAGTTTAAAAGTAAAAAAATGCTGGCGAAACTTTAGGGTGTGAACTGCCCATAGAACTGAACAATTTTCCCGAAGAAACATAGGTCTAAATAGGAAAAAAATTGGCCCTCCTATACAAATGGTGTCAGCGGCTTGAGTCACTTTGTATGGGAACGCCATTTTTTTTTTCATGTTTTGTTTTCTATGTTCCTGGGGAAAAGATGTTCAGTTTCATGGGTAGGTCACACCCCTAAGATTGGTCAGCATTTTTTTTTACTCCAGGTATAAAGGTCGTCGTTATTTAATATTTCATTGAGACGACTATTTACCATCAAATTGTCTTTCGTCAATTTATTCGCCAACATTATTACGAACCGGCCGCGTAATCCGCCGCCAGTGTAAATACCCTCTTAAGATAAAGCTGTGGCAGTCATTTGTTTTTGTCACAGCGCTGAGCAGTTCGTTGGCCCTCTTTCTTTCTCATCTCATTTGGGCGTGGGTGTGTCCGAATTTGTAATAAGATGAATAACATCCAAAGACAATTTGGACTTACCTTTTCTGTCGTTGGTAGGAATATAATATAGCACATGCAACGTGTAACAGAAAAGGTATATGCATCCAGAAGGGTGTGAATCTGCCCATGTAACTGAACAACTTTTCCGAAGGTATATAAGGTCGAAATACGAAAAAAAATATGTTAACTTCCCATACTAAATGCGCTATCAGCTGATGTATTTTGTATATGAGGCCATAATGTTTTTTTTTTTTCAAAAGTTGTTCAGTTTTATGTGCTATTCACCTCCTTCAGGAGGCATATACCCTTTCTGTTACACGTTGTATACTTACTACGTTCATACTTACAGAAAATCAGATTTTTGTATTAAGCCTGCTACACACAGTGCCGCCGGGCGAGTCGCTGGTACATTCTGTATATTTTAATACAAGTAAATACTCTTCTGACTCTACTAAGTTAAATTATGTATGATTCACCGTACGTTATCCTAGGCAGCCTACGCAGTAATATCATTATATTACATGTAGATGCTGAAGAGTTTCTTGAGCTCTCTAATGAACCTATTGACTTGTTCAATTTGTTTATATTATTCGTATATTCGCCTTTCAAACCCGACTCATTTAACTAGCAAAAAAAAGGTTGAAAGTTCTCTGATAGTTCTGAAAACTTCTCGATCGCTTATTTAATTTGATAATTTTCTAGTACACGAAGTTAAATACACCCACATAGGTACACAAAATACCTCATTAAACTTATTGCAATTTAATGTTGTAACGTAATTTTTTTTATTTTTTGGAGAATCTTTTTCGTTCACGACAGATTTTTTTAGTTAGATTTATGTGGGCATAAGAATATAATCGAAATTATAATTCAGTAAGTGCTCAACTAAGTAGGTACTATTTTCATTTAAAATACCATACCAAGACCATTAATTTAACTTTAATTCGTGTCGGAGGCCAAGACTCACTTTGGGTCACATGTAATTATTGCCCTCAATTTTTGTCAGACGTGAAAAAGGCGCCTTTAACGAGGCGTTTTACGCTCTGACTACCCCGTAAAAGATAAAGGCGTGTCTCTGTATGTATTTCAGTGAAATTGACCGTTTTGTCCTATACGACCTTTTGTTATGACGGACAGACGCCGCCCACGCCCTAAGTTTGTTTGAAAATTACAACAAATTGTTTGTACAAACACTAACAACGAGTAGCAAAGAGAAATTGTTTGCGTAAACAGTTGTTTAAAAGCTTGATTAACTATTTTATTTAGGAGCAAATTTGTTTTGCTGCTGAGTTTGGTGATTATAACTAGGATAAAAGATAAACATTTTTGTGGTTCAAGATTATAGTTTTTCGCAAATCACATCACATAGACCACTTCCATACCCAGAAAATAGAGACAAGGGGACTATTGCTGTTCAGGTGGCAGTAAATTGGTCCAGGATTAGCCGGTTTTGCCTAAAGTGGGGGACAATGACGTCACAACATCCTACAGCTACCGTCCTTGCTCGGATACAATCTCTAGTTAGGTATAGTTATATCAACTGTATGTATGTATAGGCACGTATAGGCTCTACAGCAGTAGTAGAAGTGATAAACAGACTGATTTATCGAGTGGGTTTTTGAGTTATCGAACGACCCGATGAACCCCAGTGTCAGAAAAATTGGTTTTATTATCGTATACATACAGCTACCGATAACGTTCGGGTTCATCACTATAGGTTACATAGATACATACTATCACGCCTGTATCCCTAATTGGGTAGGCAGAGCGTCAACGACCCAAACATAGGTCGTCCCGCCACGTCTGACAAGTTTTGAGGGTTGTTTAAGATAGATCTGTATATAGCTGTAGTGACAAGTTGTCAGCACATCGCCTCAATTACAATTTACAATATACTGAAACCCTTGAATCCCTTAGCTGGTTTTTACAGCATGCCCGGGAGGAGATGCAGTCAGCGGGCATATGCTATATTTTTTTATCGTTCCTAGTCCAGCGTAGAAGCTATACTATACTGTACTATAACTATAGGTTGTTTGATAAATAAATTATGCATGAACCGTGATTTAGCAAACACACGACAAAGCAACTGTTAATATTTGATCAGTGAAATATTTAGCTTCGAGTTAGATTCTAGGTCACATTGTACCTACTAGGTACTTAATTATTCATTTTTAGCGATACATTATGTGGAGGTACTTGCTTGTTACCTAACTAGTTCTTAATACTACGTACTAAAATTAGCTTTATTTTTGTGTCTAGTAATGTTCATTATTTATAACTACTTAGCTACTAGTATCTACTTTCTCTAAGGTACAAAGCCTTATATAGGGTGTAAAAAAAATTAACTGTTTTTCGTTCTTTTTTCATAGCCCCGAACAAGGAAATCTTTAGAGTAAATATGCGGTGGTGAATTAAAAAAATACGATCTTTATTAACATGTTCAGACCGGGGTGTACCACCGGTGGCGCACGGCCAACCCTCCTGTAGGACGGGATGTACCACCTGTGGCCAAACTTTTAATTTTAATGTGTCAAAAAAAAAAAAACGTTTGGAGCTAGGTATGACGTGGGTATGACATTAAAGCCCCAAGTTCAAGAAGAAGCAATTTCATTACTATTCCCACATTCGTTGCGCAATCGGATTGTAAGTCTTCGTCGTAAATCTCGCCAACTTAAACGTGCGCGTTCACGTAATCGCGAATCCTGTACTGTCACTCTACTTAGTGTTGCCGTCGGTGAAATAATAAAAAATGTGCTTAATGTTTCGTAGTCAGTTCAATTAAAAACTCATACTTACCTACATTATCGAAAAGTTCTGAGACATTACATTACCTATCAAAATAAATTTAGTCGACTGCTCTACCTTCTTAGGAATGCCCCTTGGCCTGCTAATCCTTATTTTTAAGTCCACTTATAAAAAAGCGTTATTCATGGTTTTGAAAAAAAAATGAATAAATTAAATGATATTTAGTTTAATCAGTTATCATGCCAGCTGGCAACTCTAATCCGACTCTACCATCTCAACAGCACAAACACAGTAAGTAAGTAATTTGTTTTCCAATACCAGCAAATTGAATTTCCTACTCACATTATACCGTTGTAAACTTAATTAAGCAGCCACTCAACGGATTCCATGTTTTCAGACAGTAAATGAATAATATAAATTTAATTTATTTACGTACAACGTGCCGGATGCAGTTTCAAAATGTTTTTTATAACAATACTCGATATTATTGGAAAGGTTTCGCGAAAAAACTCGGCGAATGCAAAATACAGTGACCGCTATGTATATCTCGAGCTTCCAGGGCAATGTTTTGCTTATTTCAACGAAAATATTAAAAATATGTTGCTATTGTTTCTACATAGTTAAGTTACCCACGTTGGGAAAATTCCAGCGACATCAGATCCCATGGTTAGAAAATCATCGCGGGTGTCCAAAGGATGAAATGATAATACCCACCTGCCAAGGGAATGGGCAGCAGCGCTCCTTGTGACTGTTTCACATTTTACTGCGCTTACCAAGTTGCCAAGCGTGGCGAGTATAGCAATTACCCCTCAAAGGGGGAAATCAATGTCTCAATGGACCGTTAAGGCTGACAAAGTAGTCGACGCGCTGTGACGAAAAGGCTCAAGACTTACTTAATATTTCAACAGATTTTTCACCTCTCCGACTTCACTAAGAATAGGAATCACTACATATTTCAGTAGCTACTCTTGTTCATTTCATATTAAAAGAAACGCCCACCTTAATTTCTTTTACAATAGCTGGTATTGTGTTTTTAACAATGTTTAATACCTTTCAAAGGAGTCCGTTTAGCGAGTCTATCAAGACTCCATTATAAAGGAGCTAACGGCTACATCAAAAGCTTCAGACCACTGAAAAGAATTGCCAGCCCTCCCGTAATAGCATATTTATTGGTATTTTGAAGGTTTCTTTTCCTTTTTGTTTCATAACATTTTCATGTAGATAGAAAGATAACTCGTTTATTTGCTTTCTTTTACACATACACAATACAACAAAATATAAATAACATACAAGTCTTATATTTAAAATAGTTGAAGTTGGGAATGTGTTTATGTTCATGTTTTATGTTTGTATTTCTGTTTGTTCGTGTGCAAAAGCAAGGAAATAAATAAATATTTTCTATTCTATTCTATTCTAATAGTTACCTAAGACTGCCAATATGATTGTTAGGCCTGCCAATATGAATAATTTCCAATTTATTTCTGAATATTCTCATTCCCATTTTATTTATTTATTTGTTAGAAATCTAATTATAATCTAGAGATCGTTTGTTAGAGATACCATTAACTTTGTGTGATAGGCAAAGCGTCAAATAAGACGTGGGATCAAATAAATATGGCTTGTGAATGGCATATGAAATATGGCTGTCTTAAGTAAGATAAGACAGTAATTTGACCACCATTTGTTTGTGATTGTAACGAGTAAGATTTGACTTTTTTAAACTTAAAAAACAGCACTATCAAAGCACATAGCTTCATCAAAGTCGGTTGCGCCAAAGCGTAAAGCCCCAATAACTCGTCTCCCCAATTTATTCCTGAGATTCCGCTTCCCGGAGGCCGGCCCGCTCTGCATATTTATCAGCAACCTACTTTTTAGACAACCTCCAGTTTTGTAGGTCGATAAGGTGATGGCTTGATAGACCGATGGGAATTCGCGATATTTTTAAACGGTATTCTTCTCGTGTCAGAAGTTCGTTAGGGTTTAAATTATTTTACGTTTAACTAGGTCCTCCCGAGTGCAAGGGGCGTTGCCTATTGGATGGTTTTCATCAGAAAACGAAAAACCTGTCGAAATGGAAAAAGAATTAAAAAGGATTCGGTCCTCCCGCAATCTTCGAAAAAACTTCTCTAAAATCCAATCCATGTAATGAACGAGACGTTTTCAAAACTTGGATTAAGAAACCATTCATTCCATGTCTGCGCATATTAATCTAGGTCCCAGATTAGCTCCAGCTCCGTCTAATCGAACCATTATAAGCCCCTGACATGAGCAATATTAAACCTTCATCAAACCCCGACCTGTAGACGACCCAGGGCTGCTAGCTGCTACATACAATCGACCTGATCCTATATTAGCTCCTACTGTAGACGCGTTTGAGCCAACATATTAACTGTATGTATGTACGTAGGTATATTCCTGAGTCAGTGATACTCAAAGTTTAATACGCTAATCCATATAAGTAAGAAAAGAACATTTGCGTTGGTTGCTTCCATAACAATGATTTAAATTCATACGGTGAGAAAACTTAAGAGGATCATACATGTGCTGTAGTTCTCTAGCATGACAATTAGTTTCTCCATCACAAAATTATTTTTTAAAAAAACAACATCCACATGTTTTTTTTTTGTTGATTTACTTGTTTTTGTAGTCATTCGTGTAATAGCAAGTTTGAGAAACTTTGACTGACTCTCTTCATTCCTTCCATAAAGGCTTTGTTAACTATACGAATTGAGATCTGACTTTAACAATAAAAATTGCGAGGTTAAAGATTTCATGGCAGAGTCTTACCTAAACATTCTCTATGTTTTTTCTTCCTATTATGAAATAATCGATAATTTATTATTAAGGATCAGATTTGTGTTTTTGCCTACATAAGCAGAAATATACCCAAGCAAGTAATATTGGGTTCCAGAAAATTCATAGGTATGTAGGTATACCTATAATAGTATAGTGAAGATATAAGTCTTTGTCAAGGAAAACATGGAAAACTACCTTAATACTCCGCACTTGAGCCATATTAGGAAACCTGCTTGTGATTCAATGCCTTGGAGGTAAACATTGTGATATTTTACCTGTTTGTAACATAGCTATCTGCTTAAGAAATATGTATACAGATTCAAACCAAGATAACTAATTCTAGAGTTGGTCTATTAAGACACTTGAATAAGATTTACGAAAACAGCGAGCGGTGAAGACCGATCAGGATATGACGAAGGGGATTCCCACGTTGCGACATGGGGCATGGATTGACCGTGGCAAGGAGGCCAAACCTCGTCACCACCTCGCCCCAAAACGTACGGTTTTGGCGAGAAGACCCGCTAACTACCTACGCAAACAGCATAATTTTATATTATTATGTCTAACATTAGCTTAATAGAATCGCATTGTTGTTATTAATGAACAACTTTCATACCATTAATCTATCCACTAGATACTCTTAAATGAGCGCTGCTATTCCTATAATTCTGTACGGACCCAAACTACAAAAGCATCTTCACACCATAAACTCTCCATCTTCAACATATCATGATGGCACAAATGACGAACGGAAAAACAGCTGATCGCATATCATACCAACTCATTATGTGCTGTTGTCTCCGTTGTGCTCAGATTCAATAAATGTGGAGATAGAACTCTACGCAGAAAAAAGCAAGGCTGATAGAATTGCGCCTCGTCCTTTACTAGCGGGCAGCTAGTAACTAACTTCATAGTAAGAGTGAACTTGCATCTTCTGGGTGAGCTTGTCACATCGTCGACCATGTCTCTGTCGTCTTCAGGTCAGGACTTAATCAAAAGCAAATATTTCTAATAAATAATAATAAGGTTTCCAACTACGAAAGAATCTAGTTAAATAATTATACGAGTCCTTTTTTTAACTTTACAAATACATCGGTTTGCCAAATCGAGAAAAAAAATTAAAAGAAAACTTATATACTCTACGCTACGCTCCACGTTATTTTCTAATAGTGGTTGTGTGGGTTATACCTATATATTTAAACTATCGTAAAACCTATAAACCCCCATCACTTTGTTATTCGTAGTGCTCAATCTCCTTTTTTATTCCGTCTGAGCTGCAATGGTATATGAATCCATGAATAGCCAGCACCGTTAGCTTGTCATAACAGCTCTCGTATGAATGGGATCGGAGTACACGCTCCACTAACGTGCTCAATGCTCCAACGACTGTGCTGCCAACTACGGCAATGAACGGTATCACGCCATATGGACTGACGGATGTTGGACAAAGGGCTTGAGGATTGAGACCAAACGGGAAACTCGGCCCGTGCTGTGCTGGGAGCATTGCCTTTCATACCTGCAAGTGTAGTAAAGAGATAGCTCGTAGATAGAGGTTGCTCAGTCAACGAAACTGAACAAATTTCAACAGGAAATTCTTTCAGAAAATGAAAAAAAAAGGCTTTTCCATACAAATTGTCTGATCGAGGTGGTCATTTTGTATGAAAAAGTAAAAAGAAAAACTTCCTAAAAAAACCTGGTTTAAGTTGTTTAGTTTCGTTGACTGAGCAACCCTATCAGTTTGTGGGACGATGTCCCTTACACCCCGTATATAATATCTGTAGATGTATTTGGCATTCCAGCAGTGAACTGTAACGTCTTAAATGTGGACTGATTACTGGTGATGTGGACTGTCGGCATTGGATCAGTCTATTTGGAAGGCAAGGGTTGCTAAAAACGGGACAATTCTACGATGATGCTGATGATATCTCAAGCCGCGATGTTAAACTTCCTTACAGATACAGTAACAAAGAGAAAAAAAACATGTTATTTAGTGAGTCACAACTAACGGATCAGATACCTCCAAGAGTAGGTATTAGGATGCCAAAGTTGGAAAAAACGTAAGAACAACATGAACGCCAAAACCTGTTTCTGTAGCTGACCTTTGATTCGAATGAATACCTATTAGTATAAATCGCCTACTTCGTCTGACTGTTAATCCGTTAAATCCTTCCTTCGAACTCACACTACGGATTTTAAAATTACATACATACATACATATTATCACGCCATTATCCCTAATGGGGTAGTCAGAGCGTCAACGACCTAGATCTAGAGAAAGGTCATTCCGCCATGTCTGAAAAGTTTTTTTTTTTAGATGGACCTGTATATTACTATACACGACCCGAAGAGGAGTATATTTCTATAGTGACAGGTTTTCTGCCCATCGCCTAAATTACAATACACTGACACCCTCGTGTATCACAGGTTACTTATAGGCATAATATAGGCGCGGCGTATCCCTTAGCTGATTTTTACAGCTTGTCGGAGAGGAAAATCAGCTGGCACATTCTATGTTTTTCTATGGAAGCAAAGATTGTAGGTACTACATCCTACTAAAATTACATCCGTTTTTACTACCGATGTTTATTTTATTTGCGATGGGTTTGGCTTGATTCTTCTAGGCCAGAGGTAAATGAGACAGAGTCTCTCTTTGTTATGTACCTAACGAACTAGATCAAGAGACCAAGTTTTTTTTAATGATGGATTACAGAGTCAGTTTTGCTTCAATAGCCCCATACGAGAACCTACAGTAAGAAGAGTGGATATAAAGTATAAGTGGAGATAAATATTTATTTTGTATCTAATTCTAATTTCAAAAACGTGACGATACAATTCGAAACAACAAAACCTGCCAGTTGCATTTATAGGTACCTACCTAAAGCATGTACAAATAAAGGCATCCTGTCTGTGTCTGTATCACTAACAATTCGCGGAGATAATGTCAAGGCTGGCTCGTATTTGGCAACACACAGGCACAGGTTACGACACAGGTGACATTGGTCTGCTGTTTGCTCACTAACAATAGCAATTTATCGCTGCCTCGCCTCGTAAGCTCTGAATCCACCTGCAAGATACCCAGCAGCCCTGGCTTATCCACTAGGCTGAGTAGGCTTAAGCCTAGGGCGGCAGATTTTGGGGGGCGGCAAAATTCGCCAAAAATAAATAAATAATAGTTTCTGGCTGAAATCAAAACCCTAATAGTGTATATTTGTGTTATATTATATGTAATAATATTGGTCGTCTTACACCCATGTCGAAAACTGTCTGCGACATTTTTATGTATTCGAGCTTGTCCTAGGTGTGGGTGGGACCACCTAATACTATACCTTCAGGCCAGGCCAAAAAAAAAAACGGCTGAGGTGAAGCCGGATGGGATGGGTTGAGGGGGCGGCAAAATTTGAATAGCCTACAGGCGGCAAATGTGCTAAGACGGCCCTGATACCCAGGGGTGTATAAACGAGTTGGTAGTCTGCCTTGTGAGCCAAGGGTTTCAGGTTCAAATCCCGGTTGGTAAGAATTAAATATAGCGTTTGTATTTTCATTTACTTTTATACGTGTGTCTCAGGGTCTCAATCGCAATATTTTGCTTACTGGAGTATTTTTAGAAGAAGAAATATTTTTGTCAAATATAATACGGTGATAGAATTCTGGCTCGCACTTGGCGGTTTCTTATTTTAACCAACTACCTGTGACTACTACTGATATTTACACACTTTAGACAGAATATTAAGTTACAAACTCAACAAAGTTATACCCACCCATATCCTGACTCATACTGCATTCTTTCACTTCTATTCAATGGCCTTCCGCACCTATCTACTCACACCTAGCTAGATAGCTACCTATAGGTGGTCGTCTACAAAACACACAAAGTAACACTTTGTCGTCCTCACCTCGTACTATGTAACTTGGCCATGTCCGGGTGTTTCTTAACTCTGTGTCGTTGTTGGCGTCTTGGCACTTTCGATAAGATATTTGGCATTTTCCACAAGTATTTTCTGTGCTGTGAAACATATTGAAGTTACATTGATCCTTGCAAGATTTTAAAAAAGAACGTTGAATATTTTATGCAATTTTATGTCGATGTGTCGTTTAAGAAACTCATTTTAGTCAAAGTTTAATTTCCCATGTGTTCGAACTGTAAACTAAAATATAGAGTGGAATAAAAAAATATATCTATGTGTCATTTTCGTTGTAGTTTACGTAGTCTAGGTGTTTTTCACTGTGTGTGTGTCCCTAGTCTCTATATTCGACACAGAATTTATTCTTCAAATTATACCTAGGTGTCTTCGTTCCTATTGCGACAATGTTTTAGGTTTCATAAACATCTGTCTGTATGCTGGCGTTGTGCGGGTTTGACGTTTTGCTTGTGTATCAGCTTGTCGTCTTTCGGTACGTGCCAATCTGCAATTTATGGAATAGAAGTTCTAACCCGCTGGGCTTCGTCTGCTTCGTATGTTAGATTTTCCTGTGGAGGAGTAAAGAAATTAGATATTTTTTCTAGTAAAAATGAAACTGCTCTGTCCAAATCATATCCCTACTTTCCTAACGTGTAGGCACGTGTAGGTATGTATTTCCATTAAGAAGAAATAAGTAGACCCCGACTCTTATGTCCATCAAAATATGCGATTCTATTTTTTTTTTTCGGGGGAACCGCTGCTCAATGACTAGCCTAAACATAAAATCTTGATATACACCTCCATTTAGTTCCTCTGCATTGCTGAAAAAAGATAAACCTGCATGATTCTCCCGTGACGTAACACACAGCATCCAGTTGAATCCCGGACGTCCCCTTGACCCGCTTAGCTGGTAGTTTTGATTAATCCGCTGAGCCGTGACCTCCGCTGGTTCCAGCGGCGTTCCATTTTCAAACGACACGATTGTTTTTTTTAAATCTGGTCATATTTTGGTTTTGACGACCAGTGTGAAAGGTAAGTGAGATTTTGGTTTTCATCTGGGTAAGTAATTTATTGTTTCTTTTTTTCACCAGAGTTTCATTTTCAAACAGACGCGATTGCTTTTTAAATTTTGTTTTTGATGGCCAGTGTGATGCCATAAAGATGCCTACATGATGCCCAGTTCCTAAAAATGTGCACCTATTTCAGTGACATATTTTCTTGCTTGTTGCTTTTCTTATAAAATAATATTGGATTTCTTCGTAGTGTCTTCTGTTATGTAGTTTTTCACAAAGCAATGGATGCAACTTAAAAAAAAAAACAGCGGACCTAAAATAGGTAGAGCCTCGGAAAATCCCTATCCTTCCATAATTATTTAGTTTATTTATCCCTACACTCCTTTAACTCCTAGTTTTACAAAAAAATTACGTCAGAAAAGTCCGTATACCGTATATTACAAAATTCAGAAGGCTTAGGGTGGAAGACGGTGGTGGCGTAAGCGTTCCCCCTTCAGCTAAGACCGACTCAAGATTTTCATTAAGCCGGTCGGCGAGCAAAGCCGGTGAAAACCTCGTGATTATAACTCCGGGCTCCCGTGACGTCACGGGACTAAAAATATATGCGTATAACACGTTAACAATTTCCTTACTTTTAAGGATATTAATGTAAACCAAAAATGAAATTAGACCTAGAATAGAGCCTTGAGGCATCCCAATAGTTATATTAACCTTCTTTTAACTTACCGGGATTCATGTTTCGTACAAAGTTTAGAAGGCCAGAGGTTTTAGGAAAAAGAAATCGAAGACCCCACTTTCTTCGCCTAGACAGTCTTGGCAGCAAAAATTTTGGTTTCTTCTGCCACCACCACAAATTATATATTTTCAAGCTGTAAGCGTCCTCTCCATCTCAGACTTTCATTAAGCCAGTGGGCGAGCGAAGCCTGCCTCCGGGAACCACGTGATTATGACTCCAGGCAGTGCAGGCTCCCGTGACGTACCAGGAATTAGAGACATCAACATGAAATAGATACTGCAGGTTTCTGAGGAATATTACTGCACTAACTAAACTAACTAGCTTTCCGCCCCACGGTTTCACCTGTAGCTGTGTAGTTTTCCCGTGGGAATGACGTATTTTCCCGCGGTAGAAAAAACCTGAAAGAATTTCCTGGTGAAAGTTGATCAGTTTCGTTGACTGTGCAACTCTATCAGTTTGCGGTATACGCAGTCCCTTAACCCAGTAGAAAATAGAATGTTTAATAATATACTTAAAGGTACCGCTGCTAGAGTCAGGACCTTTTTAGCGATTCTTGAGGCTTTTTCAACTTACTATTTAAAAAAAACTTTGAAACTGATTGGTATAGATAAATCCATGTCCGAGTAGATTCTTTGCAATTTGATCTATGTAAGTCTTCAATATCGAGAGCTGTTGAGACATTTCTCTAAGACCCGGTATAGATTGCATTCTCGAAGGTTCTCCTCGTCTAGACTTCAGGAATTCCGCCCCTGAGTAGATGGATAATTGACTTAGTCTTAGGATTCTATTGGAACTTACTTTAAATTGGCTTGCTTGTTTCTTGATCTCTAGGTTTCCAATTTGTGTGGAATCTCTTTAAACTTACGTTGCTACTTTTTGCCATATTAAAAGAAAACAAGTGTCCAGGCTACCCAAATTAGCCAAAATTGTATCGCGCATACCTAGGAAAGGGAAATGTGGCCTCTTTGGTTTGTTTAAGTCGCATCCTCGCATCTAACTTCTTTTCGTGGTCATCCATATCATAATGTAGGTATAATTAAATTGCAACTTCTACCTATATGTTTTCGCCAATAACTATAGGAGGAGAAGCAGTTGTAAAAAACGCTTCCAGTGAATTCTTCTACAATCATTGATATCAAAATGGCAGCTACAGAGAGTCTAGACGGACCGGAATCCCGTTCATTAGGTGCGATAATTGACTCAGTCCTGGAAGCGAACTTTTATTTCACAGTTTTCGCCTTTGACGCTTGCTCTTTTGAGGACAATTCTATGAGGCCTATTGAAAGTTTGTTGACTCTTCATGATTGTCATATTTTTATGATCGTAATTTTATGAAAACACGTTGTGATTTAGAAAATTAAGCATATGAGTTTGATCTATCTGGTAGGCTGGTCATGGCTGGCTTATCCTACGATAGAATTTGTATTTGTAATTTGCTGCAATAGAGACAAACTAGTGTTTCGGAGGTAAAAGCAAAAGGTGATAGTAGGTGTATGTAGTAACACATCCCCGGGTTTCGTTGCAGCTAAACCTCTCAGCGTGCTAGAGCGGGGATTTCCCCGCACTCAGGTCTGGAGCCTCGCTGGATTACCTGCTATGGAATGAAAATATTTTACGAGCTTCTTAGCTTCGCAGCGTCGGTGAAATTCCGCAAGTATAAACATTGAAAATTAAATTTTAATTTACCATTTTTGTAAGAAAATCCTCAGTGATATTCAAATAGAGAGAGAAGAAGAGTCAATAAAACCTTTTTGCTCTTTGTGCAACAGTTTGTGCTCTTGCTATTTTATTTCTGCATAAACTATCATTATTATTATTTACTATTATATTTCTATGTCATACGAATCACTACCTTTCAGCAAACTAACCACCCATTCGTGCCATAGGTAAATATTTAGTTTACAAAATATTTTAGATTAAACAACAACACTCCGCTGAACTGTTTATATTATATCTCTAATTTTGTCTAAAACATCTCCAAACAAGTTTATTTAAATTACATTGCTGTTAAAATCTTCATTACCGCAGTAAAACTCGCTGGCAAACAAGCAATCTATTTCGAAGCATTTAAAAACCCGTCAGCAATGTACTGGTATCCTGCAGAAGCCCCTGCGTGAAATTGGATGGTAACGTGTAGAAGGATGGAAGTTATAAACTGTATTTGGCTCGAGGGGTTCCCATGGGAGCGAGGGAGAGAGATAGAGGTTTGCACGTGCGTTGTAAATAGTTACCACATTTCAAAACGGCTTCAAACGCTCGCTGCTAAACTAACGTTCTATCTTTATTTGCCCGTACTGAAAGTTTGCGTTTTATATATTAAACGAGATTAAAATTCGTTGAGTT
This sequence comes from Scrobipalpa atriplicella, assembly GCA_029255725.1. Classification (NCBI taxonomy): domain Eukaryota; kingdom Metazoa; phylum Arthropoda; class Insecta; order Lepidoptera; family Gelechiidae; genus Scrobipalpa; species Scrobipalpa atriplicella. The sequence goes on from JARACY010001950.1 coordinate 38,262, forward strand.
TGCGAACACACTGGAACTTAAATAGAACTTCGTACATGGTATGAAGGTTATCGTACTAAATGGCTGGCCTCCATTTCTACTTCGTAACCTCGACGGGGAACACCCACCGGCTTTTGATATACCTACTACCTCAGATAAAAATGTTGATGTGCCGAACAAATGAAATTTCTATGATAAAATAAGTATTTCCAACAAATGCTAGATTAGAAACTAGAGGTTAGCTTGATCATCCATAATTTACAATCACAGTTTACGTCTAGGTAGGATTAAAGATGATAAAAACGCTCTTTTTTTACTAAGTACTAAGCAAGAAACATCTTACTGCAGGGCAAAGGCCCTAATCTTTCTCCTTCTAAATCCTTTATTTAAAAAACCTAATGACCAAATAATTAAATGGCGGTTCACCGTTGTAATTTGCGGTTTCTTTGTTCAAAATGAAAACAAAAGCAGACATGTTGAACGTAAATAATCTCAGTACTGAACGTTGTTTAAAAGCGCATTCTTTGACCCTCCATCATTAGGAGAAACACGGGCCAAGAACAAATTACACCAAATGGTCTTGTGTGGGAGAGCTTTGTGTGAAATATACACCGCTCTTTGAATTACGCTTTTAGATTAAGTTTTAAACATAAAATAAGTACATCATTAAAGTCTCTCAAAATGCTTTTCAATAAATTTTTCCTTTAGGACCATTCGGTCGACTTCCTAAAATGTTGACTTTTCATAGTTTCGCAAAATGTTGACTTCCGAAAATGTTAACTTTCGTGCCTTTCTCCGGGGTGGGCAAAGTAATTACAGATAGAACTGTGTACTCCCGTAGTGACCAACTATCAGCCTATCGCAGGTGTAAGGGACAGCTACGCAAACTGATAGGGGTTGCTCAGTCAAAGAAACTAAACAACTTTACCTAGAAAATTCATTCAGGAAATTAAAAAAAAAGTTTTTTTTTTAAGTGATCAATTTGCATGGGAAAGTCATAAAATATTTTCATTTCCTGAAAGAATTCCTTCCTGATCCTTTTACAGACTTTTAGAATATTCTCGAGACTCTTCCTCTTCAGCCGGTACATTTTAATGTTTATAAAATCTATAAAATTGAAAAAAAATTATGATAATCCATTGCCAGTTCTGCCAACCTCTTTAAGGGTTACAGGAGTAACTAAGTATCAACATTGTTCAAGAGCGCGTTCTTTGACCGCCATCATTAGCAGAAACACGGGTAAGAACAAATAACAGTGAATGGAGTTGTGTTGTGTGTCGGGGCTTTATGAAAAATACCCCGCTTTTAGCGAGCGACCAGCGCTTTACAGATAACAAATCTTCAATTACGGGTTTGAAGGTTTAGAAAATAAAGGATTAGGGAGTAAATCTCGCAAAGTTTTATCTGATGTGTGTATGTATCGCTCGAAACGATCTGACAGGGTTTTAAAAGCGGCTTATATTCTTTATATTTTACGGATTTTTATACGAATTATAGCGAATTATTGTTAACATCAAACCAAAATTCCTCATCATCTTCCTGGCCTTTTTCCCGTATTTCACGGGGTCGGCTACCTAATCTAGGGGATCGAACGAGGGTACTGGTTTTTACTCAGAGCGACTGCCATCTGACCTCCGAAAACCCAGAAGGGAAACCAGACCCAATCCTAAATTGGGTTACACAACCTTTGAATTTCTTCGTAAGTGTGTGCAGGTTTCCTCACGATGTTTTCCTTCACCGTAAAAACGCCGAATAAACGTATATATTTATGAAATTCGGAAACCGGTAGGTATGTGTGGGATTCGAAGCACGACCTCCTGCGGTTGCGGCCCTATCCACTACACCATCCGGGCTTTTTCAAACAATAATTCCTATACATCATATTTTCGTACAGCAATACCGCCACCATTTTTTATTTGTTAGTAAAATTCACCTGACAAACGAAAAGCCGTATCCCAGTGAATGACGTACTGAGAGAATGGGGGCACAAATCCGTTTGTGAATAGCGAATTGCCAACTCCTATTTACATGTGCCACCGTGCGAGATAAACGGCGAGACGCAGACAGACACACAGCAAATATTCACTGATTGTGTGTAAGCGCGTTTATATTGACAGCAAATATTATTGTGTCCCGGTGGGATTTCGTTTTTGTACTGTGCGGATGTACCTACCTAAATAGTTTGCTAAAATTTAAACAAATTACGAACTACCTGTATCTAATATACGCCATGTAACATAATGAAAATAAGTTATATTTGTGTTGAATTAGGCGAATATATTTTTCAACGTATTTTTTTTTTACTTGGCGTAAGATGAGTGAGATGCTTCGAAGGGCAAGTTAAATCGTCCGTACACAAATTAAATCCCCGACAACCCAAACTATAGAAGAATACATTATAATTCATATAGTGGAGTCTATATCCCTTACATTACATACAGGGTAGAAAGTATGGTAGAAAGGTAAAAAAAATAGAGTAAAGATAAAACAACATGTTTGCATTGATTGTTGGACTGAAAGCTGCTTTGCCTATACTAGACTAGACATAGTCATAGATAAACACGATTGGATCCAATGTCAGTGACATGCGCATGTCATGTCATATTCGAGTGTGTACGAAAACTATTGTATGTGACATTCATTTCTATAAGCCTACAAACCATTCCAAACATTTCGCCGGAAGCTATCTGAAAATTTCGCTTCATAGTTTCGCCCCTTTTGTTCGCCTCGTTCAATAGAGTATGGCGTAGATCCGTCGTACTATGGTCGTACATTTTTTTTGTGCTAGGTACTATTTTATCCAACCGACTGATCCTGTTTTGTTTAACCTGAGTACGTCTAGGTATTCAATGGAAACCTTTTTCCAGGCTATTACTCACTACACAGCCCATTACGGGCTTTAAGGGACCCGCAGACATAGATTTGAGTAGATTCCGCAAGTCAATTTACTTTGTGTGTGCAAAAATTCCGGTTTTCCCGCGGTAAAAAGTTACCAGGACCTAACCTAAATTTGTGCCAAATTTCATTCCAATCCTTCCTGTGGTTGAAGCGTGATTGCGTAAAAAACATCTAAAAATTCAAACATCCAAAACGTTGCATTTTATAATCATCATCATTCGCTTCCCCTTATCCCATTTATTTAGAATCGGCGCAGTACGTTTTCTTCGCATTTATAATATTAGTAGGATTGTGCAAAATACAGTTGTTTATAATTATATCGCAAAAATATGACAAGTAAGTACCGATAATTCACACCACTGGTACGAAAAGTTGCACATTTGCTTTTATAAGTACAGATTAAAGAGGTTGCGTGATCTTCTCCAATACATGCCTGTGACGGAGCCGCTATGACTGATTTTTTGTGCGAAAATATTATATAAAACCCCGTTTTTACGCAAAAGTATAGATAGAAAATGTATTTTGTAACGCAAAACATTTTTATTTTAGTTTTTTCTATAAATATTTTAGGCTCCAACAAAAACAGAACCCTTACCAAAATGATAGACACCGCATTTATTAATAGACTCTTTCCCCTGAAAAAAAAATGTTTCGGGAAAAAATTTTATTCGCAGGGAAAAAATACTAAGCAGCGAGTGAAAACGTGGTTCGAAAAGCTAGCTCATTACAGATCTATCTTTAAAAAAACTAGTCTTTTTCATTTTCACTTTTACCAACTGGTCGACGTGGAAGACTCAACCTTTCTATTATTTTTAATAGAATATTCCAAACCCTTACTTTTGTGGTAACCTCAGGCTTATAATGTTAAATGGTATTAATAATTTTGAGGTGAAATGCTTCTCGTGTTCTTACTAAAAGTAGGCTTTTATTGAAGCTAAACATCTGTGTATATTTTTGCCCCTGCTTAGCTTTCGTAAAAAAATATTTCTTATTTTGTAGCCACATTCAATTATCCAATATTCGGAAACAAGCAAGAATGGTTTGAAAAATATCTTGTAACTATGGTCTATTTTTAAAATTACGATGCTTTTAAATTAGCACAGGTTTCTCGATTAAGGTCGAAAATGAAATATCATATTTCGGTTTGGATTACCTATTTTCTTAAACGTTTATAATTTTTTATTTATTTGTTACAGGTAATGTACCAGTACTAGAACAATCTCACACGGAATTTTCAAAATTTATTAGCGTAGGTATTTTTAAATACATAGTAGTATAAAATATTCCTACTAGGTACACTATTTTGCTGAGAGGCGAAAACAATATCCATCATTTGGTCTCGCTTTGTCGCCAAAAAGTAACCGTCAAATCTGAAATCTAGCGACCGCTTGACATTATTATGGAAATCTGGTCTCGTAGCGTCTAGTTACGGCGTAGCTAGTTCTACGAGAAACATCAACGGGATCTACGTAGCGGTTATAAAAACTGAATTTTTCTGGCAATCTCTAGCTTCTTTTCGGTTTATTTTATTTTTATTTGTGTTTTATTTTATTTTTACTTATTTGGTTGAGCGTAACTTGTTGTGTTGAGGTTGAAAAATATTATGACGTTTTTTTACAAATCTGATGTTTTATCGCAGTATTGAGTCCATAACAATCTTAAAAAAATTATCTGCCTACTTGGAAAAATTTCATGATCATAAATAGAATAACTTTTATTTTGTGAGCCCATGTGGAAATCGAACCTATTACCTCCGATTCGAGAGCCTAGTTAGTTATTCATGCCAGATCTTTGTTATTTCAAATCATTGCGTTGTGGGGAAAAATATATTTTTTTATAATAAAATTGTGGATACTTTATTTGATTGACAAAGCTTTTAGGAGTTGTAACATTCAAAGCCTGCTTTATTTCCTAATCCTCGCGGGGACACCGCAAATTGATGTGATTATTTATGTACTGTTAGTATATCTATACCTATCTAATATAAAAAACGGAAAATCTTTGTGTGTTTGTAGGTTAGGTAGTAAATAAAATAATAGAGTTGCTTTTAATATTAAAGTTGTGTAAATTTACACGAAAGTAAAAGGTCAGACTAAAACGCCTAGATGCCTTTCAACTTTCAATAAACTAATTTGTGGGACGGCCACAAGTGTTCTGATTTTCCTTTGATGTCAACCTGTCTAGAAACTACGAAAGCTTATTCGGACACATCAAATAATCATTTAAAAAGAGGTTGAGCCAACGCAAAAATTTTCCCTCTGGGTAGGTTCTTTCTACGTTAAATTTTCATTCTACAGTGAGTAAAAAAATTAGCTGACCAAACATAGCTGTGATGATGAAACTATGGCTCGTATTTATAAAGCGATCTCAAGATTGAGAGCAATATTGAGTGCGGATCTGACAGGTAATTTTGTACTGGAATGACATTTCGGATACGAACTCAAACTCGCTGTCACTCTTGAGAGCTGATTATAAATACGGGCCTAAGCTACTTTCCCCAAGGAACATAAGTCGAAATATGAAGATAAAATATTTGGCCATCCTATACAAATTAATGATGTTAGCGACTCGAGTAATTTTATATGGGAGGGCCAAATCATTATCTTCATATTTTGTCTCATGTTCCTATGGGGAAAGTTGTTCAGTTTCATGGGTAGGTTCATACCCTAAAGTTTGGCTATGGCTAACAATTTTTTTTACTCCCGGTACCAATATTACCATACATACATACATACATATAATCACGCCTTTATCCCTAATGGGGTAGGCAGAGCGTAAACGTCCTAAACTAAACAAAGGTCGTTCCGCCACGTCTGACAAATTTTGAGGGTTATTCCAGATGGATCTGTATATTGCGCATAGTGACAGATTGTCAGCCCATCGCCTAAATTACAATACTGAAACCCTCGAATCCCTTAGCTGATTTTTACAGCATGCCCGGGAGGAGATGTAGCTGGCACATTCTATGTTTTTCTATCGCTCCCAGTCCAGCATGGAAGTATTAACATTGCTGGGCAAAAGCCTCCCCTTCCTTCATACTAACAAAACTTGAACATAAGTTAGTTAAAAAGTCATTGCCACCTACCTGCTACCGCAATGAACTTAACTTACTATGTCTATATTAATAAGTTCACGGTAAACACCTTGTCTTGCCTTCATGATAAAGTTCATTAACTATTTGTAACCTTTAATTAAAATTGAATCCAAAGTAAAAGTTATTGTATAATAATGTCCAGTCTGAATTTAGCCTCCATTTGTCACATCTACAAAGCCGTTTTATTAGTATAATTACTTCATAGCACGTAGCCCCATGTAACCTATTGGTGACCTTGGCATAATGAAGTACCTACTTTAGGTTTTCTCCGGTCTAGACTACCTTTGACTGACCTTTGGGTCATGTAGGCCCTTTTCTGTCCTTTGAACAAAACCAATTTGTAGCCTGTCGCTGGGAATTTCTCCCACACCAACTTTACTGGCCATATATTTCTTGATGCTATATTTAGTGATGCTTGCAATGTAAATAAGAATACACTATTTATAAAATTAGTTAAATTCAGTTCGTTTCATTGCGAAGGTTAAGCTCAACTTGACTTCAAGTTTATAACTATTGTACATTTTCTTTACTTACAAGTACGTACGTACGTTCGTTACGTACACGTAATTACACTCAATAGTAAGATGATAATATTATACAAAAATACAACTTACTTCTTTAAAGTCCATGATCTACAAGGTCCCGCCTTATCCCTTAGGGGTTACGCAGAGCGTAAAAGGCCTAGTAAAAGGCGTTTGCGCTACGTCTGACAGACATTGAGGCTAATTTTAGTTTGAAATGTGTTTGGTATAGTGACAGGTTGTCAGATCCCTCAAATCCATTTGCTGAGTTCTAAAGCGTGCCCGGGAGTAGAAGCAGTTTGATATTCTATGTTTTTCTATCGCTCACAGTCCTCCAAAATGTAAACCAGCAATAACATTTAAGTATTTTCAAGATTTTAAAACCGAGTTATCCCTCTCTATTTGAGTCTGTGTATAGGTAGGTACAGATACTAGATTTTCGCATCTCGCTTCTTTTTGAACCATTTTCTGCACTCACTTCTTCGCTTTTACGTCAAATCTATTTCCGGTCCAACTAACCCAATTTGTCGCTTGTGACGTCACGAACTAAAAGTGCCTTCGGACCCCCCTTCCCCCCTCTACACCCTTGTTGAGTTCCGGGTATCCCTCTTTATAAATTACTTACGATCTTATCGCAGTTTTCAAGTCATGTTTAGTGTTGTCTTTTTATCGATATTTCAAATTACGATTTTGAATAAGGACTACGGTATTCAGTTGGTAGAGCACAACATGAAATCTCCCGTCAAGACTGTTTATTTCTTAATTCTCATATTTTTAGAAATAAAATAACACTGATAGTGCAAAAATATTTAAAAATAACTACGTCGTATAATTTTGTCTCCTATCAATAATAATCCTACTCATAACAATTAGGCTTAACAAAGTATCGATAACTGACCTGGACAGCACTATGTATAACTATAATCTAATATCAGTTTTCAAGTCAGATGGCGGTTAGTTAGGGTTGTGATTGATTTCTGTGGGATTTAGGGTTTGACAGACGATTTAACTTAATTAATGAAAAGGCAAGATTTTGCGTAACTAGGCTTTAGATAAGGGATTCGAGTTTCTGGTAATCGGTCATATTATACTCAATCACGACTCTTCTACCTTATTATTTTGTAACATGGTTTATTCATATTGCAAATATTTACATTATGTCGTTCATAATTAATTCATGGTGGTGTATGTGTACTTGTACATGTACATTGTTGATTGTCTTGTCCATATCTTTACTTTGTCTCGTTTTAGTCTTTTTAGAATGAAACAGGAATACTTACTTAAAATAAGTTTAAAAAAGTTCCCTAGATTCAACATAAATTATTCTTAATACATAATCACGTATTATGTTTGGAAAAAACTAAACTAAATTAGCGGAAAGGAGATATCACAGTTAAGTCTATATTGTAGTTTAAATTTTGGTGTGTTATCACGCCAGTGCGTTTGTATGAAGTTTTTTCTGTTGAAGTTTGTCTCTGTACCTGTATGTTTCTTTTTGCTAATATTGATAACCTTTTATGTCTACTACGTAAAAAGTCCAATGTGTTTTCCCCTAGCTAGCCGAACTACTGTTCAAAGCTTGCTTGAAGCCAAATAATTCATTTCTCTTCCATCTCTGCGTAAGAATAAGCCTCAATAAAGTATATTCTGGGAAATACCCTTTTACGCGTTATTGTCTATAAAATAACCCCCGCTTTTGTATGTAAACCTGTGGCAGTAAAAGTGTTAAGGCATCAAACGGAGAGACGGAACTCGAAGCGGATTACTCGGGTTCTGAAGAATTTATTTTATTTGTGTTTTCTTTTGACGGGTACAAAGAGATTTTAAGCTCTACCGGCGTAGAAAATAAAATAAATCAAACCAGTGTGAACTGGAATAATAAAGTGGTCGTAACGTCGAAGTATAAGCCTCCGTGCTACTAAAACAAGCGCAAGCCGCTACAAATATTCACTAAGGAATTAGTAACACTTGTTTATCGTTTAGTTAATATTTTTATTTATATAATAGAGTAAAACCTATATCTATCATGTTTATATTTCCGCGAACGGAAGATAAATAGTAAATATGCCTTTAAATTATTTTGTTAAAAAAAGCAAATATCACAGAGAGACTATACCTAAAATGGCAAATTCGCTCCGGACATTTTTGATTGTAGGAAATAAATATCTATTTAACAAAATGCCATTTTGGACCGTATTTCTGCATTCTTTAGCTTTCACATATAAAACACGTTTCGAGCCTCGAGCCTCCCAATTTGTCTCGCGGGCCCCTAAACATCACAAAGGAGGCTTCAAAAGAAATTACGTGAAGGTAACAAAATAGTAACAAACCGTTCAGCTCGTTACCGTACAGAAACGAAATGTAGCGAGTTCCGGCGGTAAAAAGATATCGGCGATGATTGGCGTTTATTCACCATGAATAAAACAATGGGAAATTTACTCGAAATTTTGAACTTTTCTATGTAGGTACCTAATTGTTAAAAGATGTTGGAAACAATGTGTATTTGGAAAAGGCTCTTTCTACATCTATTGTAACAAATGTTTTTATTTCGTATTTGTTTACAAACAATTTACTGACTAACTTATGTTTTTTCACCAGAAATCACGTAGGCTACATTTTACCACGGAAAAATACCTCGACCCCATTCCCACAGTAAAACTCATTTAGCTACAGTTACAAACGAGGGGCGGAAACTAAACATTTGAATGATTAAACAGTGAATCTAATAGAAAAACGTCCTGAACTAGGTATATTTAGATCATGTTTCAACTACATAACGTTTAAGTTTATTTCCACACAAAACTTGCTGTACAACAATGAAGCTCAAGCTGCGATTACAACTACACTTCGCCTTGCGATGGAACAATAAACTACTGAACTGGGACACAGTATACAGTAAGTAAATACAAGTCAACTGTGATGTGACACGGTGAAGGTATTTGTATTACGCGCCAGCCAACTATATTTTTTTATTAAAAAGTAGTGGTATATATTTATTGTATTATAGACTGTCATAAATATTTGACACCTTCGTACTATCAGTGTCACAGAGGCACCTTTGATACTTATGGGATTGTAAAGTGTTCCTCGTTGTGAGACCTAATGCCTGTAGTAGTTTTACTCATTATAGCCACTAATTTTACTTTCACACTTTCGGCCTTCTGACCGTGACCGATTACAGTACGGGACTGATTTTGTCAGAACTTAATTGCTGAAATTAAACTAAGGCCCGTATTTTTAATCAGCTCTCAAGAGTGACAGCGAGTTTGAGTTCGTATCAGAAATGTCACTTCAGTACAAAACGACCTGTCAAATCCATACTTAATATCGCTCTCAAACTTGAGATCGCTTTATAAATACGAGCCTAAGAATCTTATCTTATTTTGGGAGAAAGACTTGACGCTATACGAAGAGTTGCTAACAAGTTTTTTTTTTAGAAACTGTTAAAATTCCGTCGTTGATATCGTAGGATCAAAGATGTTTATGACATTGTTGGATCAAATGAGTCTTATTATAGCAATATCTGTCTTATGTTGTGCTAGTGCGTTGTACGCCCTGTTTTTCTACGCTGCGACGCAACCGGTACAGCGAAAGAGCAGTCTAGTTAGCGTTTCCACCCCGGTGCGTGCGCACCTTTATTCTTTTTGTAAAGAATTTCCTATTTCTGCACTCGAGTCTAGCGTAGGAAGGTATCTAGGAATATAAAGACCATCACATACAGACGTGTTATTCTGTATTATTTTAAATGAATAAAAGCTTTCTTAGTCAGTTGTTTTGCAAAATACGAGTACCTAAACAAAGTAAAATTCGCTGAGACAGTCATATTTATTTTATTACGGCGTAATTTCAAGAAATGTAAATTTACGAATGTGAGACTCAGACTATTTTACTGATTGCCTACAGCCACTTATAATATTGTAGTCTACAAAAGGTAGGTAAAAACGAAAAACAGATAGGTACCTTTATAGGAATAAAAGCTAGTTTAAATTCAGGTCCAATTAAAGGCTTTAGCAACCATTCCCGAAATGTTACTGGGAGTAACCTTGTTTCAAAGAAATTAACGCCTAAAATATTCCACTAAGACCAAAGGACCTGTCCCATTTGGTCCCATTTCAGTAAAACACCTTCCGTCTAAAATGTCTAAATGGCATTACCGCGAGAATGAACCCAATCGTTACTTTCGGCTTCTTGACACTGGGGGTTGGTTACACCGAACTTTCTGTTGTTATTTGCGTAGCTTTCTTGTAGTTTTTGACCGAGTTCATCGCTTAACGTGCCCTCCAAACTACGGAATCTTTTTTCTTACAGACTATCAGGTGACTCTGCCTACATTGTCCTAACCAAACTGGGGAATCATCTCACAAAGTGATAAATTGACAATAAACTCGTACTATAATTTTATTAATTGCTTTCAATGGGTAAGTTTGATCTTAAATATAAATTTGACATTGTTGCATAAATAGTAACAAAGTAGAAATAATAACTTTATTATTTTAATAAAGTCGCTTGCTTTGTAGCTTCCACCACTATTTCCCACCGACAATGTTCGAGCGATAAAAAATAATTGCGATGTGAACACAAAGCCGTTATTAGCCCTCACCGGG